>QFFA01000548.1:0-31565 GCA_003316565.1 Russula foetens
AAGCCCCCTGCTGCGGATCGGCGCCATAATAAAGGCCGGACCCTCCTACTGGAGGACGATAAGAAGACGACATGGGGGCGTAAGTTGTTGTTGTTGGAGGTTAAAAATGAGAGTATAAGACTGTTGCCCACTGTTGCGCTGCGCAGTCGTTTTGTTTGGAGCGGGATGCTACAGCCCGTGACAAACCTGAACAAACATCGGCTTGCCGAGCCCCTCGGTGGGTTCGGCCATGCATGCACTGCACTAACGAAATAGGGAACGAAATAGGGAACATCTTTATAATCGCTGTTCAAGATAAAATAGCATGGGACTGACAATCGTGGGTGGACACAAGTCGGTGACTGGAGCCCGTGAGTCAGTGCTTCCTGCGTCAGAGCGAATGTATTCATCCCTGATTTAGTCCTGCGCGCTAGTTCGATACAGTGACGTTCCTGACGCTGATGCCAATCTTGAATCTTGTTGACATTTACAGTATCGCCATCACCAACACCTCCAGGCTATACCGCAGGGGCAATTTGTCATCTTATCAACCCGTGATCGTGCTCCCGATTTATGAGCAGCCTTTGCCTGAGTCAACTAGAACTCACCCTACCAATCGCTGCGTGGGCGAACCCACCCCGCACCTGCCCCGGAAACCAAGTCCTGAATTTCAGCGCCCCACATTCACAAGAAATATCGATGCGCCTCCCTTTGTGTGGGTTGAATGAAGTTGCGAGCTTCGTGCGCGCTCCCGACGGTCGCACTGTAGGTAGTCACGGTGGGCATGCGCGAATGACCACCATTTGTAAAACTCAGATAATACACGGCTTTGACAGAACGAAACGTAACCGAGAAGCAAGGGTCGGCCCATGAGCTGTATTGCGATTACGAGGTACAGTCACTACAGATAGAGTAGATGACACCACGAGCCAATGCGTCATGTCCATTTTTCAACGTTAACAAGGAGACAAAGCATACAGTTCAGTAACGACATTTGGACCGACGTGACGGTCCCAGCCAGAAATTTGAGAAAAATACACAAGGTGAAAGCGTTGTGGCACGAGCCAGAGCGAAATTACCAACCCACGAGCGCAAGGATGAACGCGAATCCAATACTGGTGAACGATGGATCAGCTCGACTCCGCTTGGCGTGATTAGTAGGTGTCGAGGATGCGGAAGTGGTGGACGATACGGAAGTAGGTCCGACTGGTCCAGTTTCGGAAACCAATCAGCTCAACTGGCCGCGCGTCAGCTGTGATGGCTCACCAGAGTCAGACGCAGAAGTTGAAGAGGTAGCCCCTGCCAGCGAAGAGCCAATGTTAAATCCCGTCCACGGCACGATTATTGAGGTGAGAGACAAACCGAAGCAGAGGTCGTTGAAGTCCGCCTGCGCCGTTTGCAAATCAGCGAGCGGGCATGACTCTACTAGGCACGCCGCCACCGAGTTGACGATCGTGTCACTGGAACAGATGCAGTTGGCGTCCGTCCTGTAGAGAAGGGGGAAAAAGTGTTGAGTCCTTCAGGTGCGTATCGCATGACTAAACGGAACGGGGACTCACGACGAGCAGCCCGAGCTTGGCGCAGCCGTCTGCAAACACGCCTGAAAACAAGCAGGAGGAGGAACCTGCGTGAAGGCATCGTGGACAAATAGAGGTACAATCGTGAATGTAAGGTAAAGAATGTTGATGAAGCGAACCATGATAGACGACAGAATCCATAGGGGCTTAGGGGTTGCTGATCTCTAGGACCAGCCGGATGCAAAAAGGCGAGTACCTTGGGTCTTGGGACTACAACGGTACGGTAGGACAAGCTGGAACAAGAGCTGCATGGCAGACTGAGCGACAGAATGAATGGTTGGTGGTGAACCCTCCATTACGTAGTTAATGAGTGGCACATCGAAACGCATGCAGATTTCTACTCCTCGCTGACTCGGACAGATTTGGACGTTACTGCTCCAAGCTTAGGCTCCAAGCTTAGGTTAGGTTAGGGGCCCAGCGATGCGTCGTGGCGTCGTGGGAAGGCTCCGAGAGTGCTCCGAGTTGCGTACTTCCATTTTTGCAGCTTCAGACATCCAAGTCCAAGAGAGTTGAAGAGACATCTACCCCATGGAAAATCCAACTTTAAACCACAAGAGTCAATAACTCATCATCACCGGTTGAGGATTTGGCTTCTCGCCGCCAACGGCCATTTACCAAGTTGCTAAGTTGGTGTTCGGTTGGTTGAAGCTGGCGACATGGCGTATCATTCA
Source organism: Russula foetens (assembly GCA_003316565.1). NCBI lineage: Eukaryota > Fungi > Basidiomycota > Agaricomycetes > Russulales > Russulaceae > Russula > Russula foetens. The sequence continues at coordinate 2,228 of QFFA01000548.1, forward strand.
TGGCATGGCACCGCTCCACTACCGTGACACTTTTCAATTTAGGCACATGTGCCGTGACAATATGACGGTCTGTATGCAGGGATCAGAGTTCCCGTAGCTGTGAAAAGCATGTCTGCCTCCATCTTGCTGCAGATTCTCTCGTTGTGGAGACTCGGAGTTATGGGTACGATTCTTCGTTGTATCTCGCCAGGGGTATTCACCGTTGCCAGGTTCGTCAAATTGCCTCCGGATCCAGTGGGTGACTCAGTCGTGTCAAAGAGCAAACCAGAAACACTAAGGTAAATGTTATCAGCTCATGTTAGTATTCCATCCGCGAGATTTGGACCTTCAGATCACAATAGGGATGGCAAGCAACTGTCACCGTGGGACAGCTTTGAAGGCTCCGGCTCCGAGCGTGCTCCGAGTCGCGCGGCAAATTGTTAGCACCGACGTCATAACATAACAGATCATATCGATCATACTCCCATCTTTGTAGTTTCAGATATCCAAGAGACATTAATCCCATGGACGGCCAGGAACCGAATCCAACTGAAAGCCACAGAGATATCACGGTTCGAGGGGAGTTGGATGAATTCGACCTCTCTCCAACGACCATTTACCAGGTTGCTATGTCTGTCGAACCTAGTCCTCATACAGGGTCCAAAGAGTAAACGAGAATTCCGATCCGTGAATTAGAGAACGCAGAGCATATAATGAGACACCAGTCGCTGTTATTCGGGTCACGCACTCTACTCGAGTATCAAGAACCGCGGCTTGTGGAGCGTCTATATTTCTGCGCGTAACTGACATAGAAAAAATACACGGAAACATCGACTCGGATCCCTTACATGTGAAAGACTCGCAAATCTGATCATGCCGTCACTACCCCAGAGTCAACTCAGCCCATCCTTGCTCCATGAAAAAATGGCGTCCGTTGCCCGTTATGTACTACAGGATTGGAGCTGCCAGCGCTAGAATGGACGCGAGACCCAGTAGTCGTAGCAGCTGGAACAAAGCGTCTAGAGTCAGGGGTTTGAGGAACGAAGCGACCCGAAGGCGTATGAGAGGTCGACACTCGAGGTGCAAAGCGATTAGAGGATGGCGGAGCAGTCAGATGGGGAGTGTTTGACATGAAATTGACCCCCTGGGGCGATGGCTGCGGAGCTTGGCTTAGGTTGCCTGGAAGCCGTTGACCAGTGCGATGGGCGTGAGGAGAGACGACACCTTCCCCTGTGGGACCAGTACGTGGAAATATCCCTTGGGACTTTCTTTCAGCTATTGGTAGGGGTGGGGGTGGCATCATCGCACGCGTCTGCTCTCGATATGAAGTTCCCTGCTGGGGATCCGAAGGGCCTTGCTGCTGCGGCATATGCGACGGGTCATACGCGTATTGCCTACGAAGGTGAGCATCCAGTCGCAAAGGTAAGCACAATGCATACCGCAATCGACTGGACATTGGCCGACCTCCTTGCAATGGTTCTTTTGGAGCTGTGGTCGTCGTATTCGAAGGGCGATGACCGAGAACGGGTGGCCGATGGTCAGCGGGTAACGTTAGTCTGTTTGGGCCCGGGCCCAAAGGTGTGGTCACTGAGCGAGGGCTGGATAGGTTCCTTCCATTGGCGCTGAATTGCGTTACGATATTGGGAGGAGTGAGCAAAATAAGCCCTCAGACCCAAGAAAGCTCACTTGTATGCGTCTATTCTTTGACGCTTACCACTGGAATTAGTGGCACTATTAGACCCGCTACCATCTAGACCAGCATATAAGCGTAGTTGTTCGTTCTCCGCACGGAGTTCTTCGACGACCCTTCTAACAAGTCAAGTACAAATTTACAAGGTGCACGTGTCTTGCGCACTTCCTTAGATTCTTCAGCTCTTCACGTTCTTGCTTTGAACGAAGAAGAGCGTCCCTTTGTTGAGCAATCTTCACACGAAGAAACCGGATAAGTGACGTTAACATATCTTGTTGGAACTGGAAATCCTCAGCCATGGAACAGCGGAAGACCGTAGATATACCAGCCTTAATAGAGTAGGAGAGGGTATCCATCGCACAAGGCACTGAACTAAACCAGTTCGACATCGGAGGATCTAGCTTCGCAATCGTTCCAGGTGCCTGTAAGGGCGACAAGGTGGCAAGAGGGGTACTTCTCGCTGAAGGGGTATCACTTGTATCCGCTGAGCACCGCATTCGCCGCATGACTGATCAGCACCTGAAACAGATCCTTGTCGATTTTGTCCGAACGCCGTCGATACGATGATGGCCACATACTCAGATGGAGGTTGCAAATAACATGTCCGCATTCAGTAAGCCAAAATGGGACTTGTGGGGGGGCGGATGGATCAGACGAGAAGGCTAGATGACATTTTGAGCAAGAGACAAATTCCCAGATATCAAGGTCGCTGGGCGAGGAGGATGAGACATGGGACATGCCGTACAAGTTGGCGCGACGCGGACCAGAAATTGTTCACGGCCACTTTGGTTGAGAGATCCCCTCACGTGATCGCCCTTCATTCATTCATCGTATAGCTGGCCAAATACACGACGTTTCACGTTCTGCTGAGATCGATCAGGCGGCGGTTCACGACGCCCCAAATCTGAGTGAGTCTTCAAGAAGAGGCGCCTTGATGAAATTGAAGGACCTTAGTTGGTGGATAGCCTACATTGTGAGGAGGTCAAAAATGTCATCTGTCTCTGGCTCATCGCGCGATTCTCCGCTGGCTGCTACCACGCCCTTTGGTAAGCAGCCCTCGCCAAGCGGAGACACCGGAGATTAGATCGGAGTCTATGCACGTGATCGTGACGGCTTCTCGCTCTCGGTTATTTGACGCGATTTTTGGGTTCGGGGCATCATTTCGGGTCTCAGCCTGGCACTCAAACACAAAAGATGTCCCAGGAACCCTTTCTCACCTCTGCTGAGTGGTCTCTGGATCAACTCATTATGCGAGGGCCTCGCTTTCTTGAAATACCTCGTATTTCTGTTTTTGACCAGAATCTGGAGGTGACCATTCTCCAACACGAGACCTCGGGGGTGCCTCTCGTCATCGAGCGTATGCACGAGCATGAGGCATGGCCTACCTCTATGTTCGACACTCAATGGCTACGAGATAACTCGAAACAGCGTGAGCTCCACAAATAGTCTGATAGGCGGGCCGTCATGACGTCCTAGACAGAAATACAGGTCAGAAACGTGCATAACCGCCAGGATCTCGACGTCTCCTTCGTGGACTTTTTGGACCATGTTAAAAACATCCGTCATTATTCCAGCGTGGATGGTTAATCTCTTCACATACTGCCATCCGTCGGTTCATTGAATTCATCTTCCAGAAACGTCCCGATGGTATGCCAAAGATCTGGAATGCCCCCGCGAATGGAAGAAGTGGCTAGACACTACAACTCTGATTCCCCATTCGCTCTGTCCACACGGCCCAGCTGATATCATGCAAAATCTTCCCGAGCGTGTGAGTGTGTTCTACTTGTTCTCGTGGAAGATCTCATTTTCATTCACAGAACCGTGTAGAGACCCTAATGTGCTACCTAGGTATAGGCGATACATTCACACCATGCCACAAAGACCTCTGCGCCTCTTTTGGACACAATCTTATGTGCCATACTGAAAATGGCGGGTCTGCCTTTTGGTTCATGACCGACAGTTCTGCTGCTTCATCTATGGCCAAGTATTTTCAGTCCTTGGGCCATGAACTGGATTTGGAATCCCATGCGATGTCGATTGAAGAATTTTCTGCAGCTCCTTGCGACGTTTATATCACCGAGCAGAAGGTTGGTGACCTCGTGTTGGTGCCACCGAGGAGTTGTCATCAAGTCGTCAACCATGGTGGTCTCACAGTGAAAATGTCTTGGTCACGGATGTCAGTAAGGAGTGCCCAAGTTGCGCTACGTCACGAGCTTCCGATCTACAGACGGTAGGATGCGTTTCCGAGAGGCAGCCGACATTTTCATATTCTCTTGATAGGGTTTGCCGGGTGGAGACCTATCGCACAAAAAGCATCATTCATCACACGCTCCGCCGAAACACTGAGCTCCTTGAAGACGAGGCGAAGGAAGGTGGTGACGCTAGGTAGTGTGCATCTTCACTTGAACAATGCGCAAGGCTAATAATGGTTGCGCAGTCGCAACGTATTTCGTAAACAACTTGCTAACGATGTTCAATCGTTACTCGGGCTCTTTCAGGAAATGATGCAAGACGAGTACCACCCTGATGCGGAAATCCTGTATCATATCATACGGGATTTTAATCACAAAGTATACGACACAGAAGGCTACCCCGCATTCAGCTGCGATTTCTGTGGTTCTGATATCTTCGTCAGCTTCTTTTGCTGCAAAGACTGTACACTTTCAGACGAGACACCATCGAACCTCAGCGACGGCTTGCATATCTGTCCCGGGTGCTACACAGAGGGACGGTTATGCCGTTGTGGGGGGCTTATGGAACCTGTACAATGCTGGCCCTTGCAAATCCTGTACACTGATTATAATCGGGCTGTGCAGGCACTTAGAAGTATTGGTATTGAGATATTTACCGAGGTCGGACTTTGGTAAGTTCTCTCTATCTTTTTCCAGACCTCGTACGGTTTGACTCGTCTCTCACAGTTCTAGAGTTCTGGATAATGTGATGGGTGTATTTGAGGCGGGAACAATCATTCAAAAGTGGTGGAAAGAGCGCTTAGCCAACAAGGTACGACATTTGTCATACTTGTGCCACCATTCATTTGACACGTGCTGTGTTCAATGGGGCGTAACTCGATGTCATGTAAAGGCGCGGCCTCATGCAACCCACAATGCCGTAAGTCTACATTGCCAGAAATGTCACAAAAGTCGCTCTTTCGTCCACCTTGCTGAGCTCGGTGTCCACTCGTCGGAAGCAATCGTGTTTCATAAGATGTCGCGAGACCACAGACCATTCCACACTGTTCATATTGCCAGGAGAAAGGCCCTTGCATCGGACAAAGAAGCGATACTAGCCGCCGAAGTGTCAGGTGACAGCATCGCGAAGCTGATAGGGCAAAAACTTGCAATCACAGCCTTGTCATACCCGCACTGCCAACCCTTGAACGTCTCCCATATTAAGTTTGGCTGGTACGATAGGCTCAAATCAGATGCCATGTCTGTGGCTGTACGTGAAATTCACTTGATAAGATGGCCCCGCATCCCGACGCCTTGACTCACAACCACCAAGGTCCTAGGCTCATCCGACGACATGGATATGTCATTCCCTCGAGATGGGGGCGATTGGGGGTCACCACTTACCGATGTCGGTCCAGAAGACAGCGTTAGTAATACTCTGGTTGAGCAAGAGACCCCATCACCACGAGGTAAGCCCCCAGCGCTCATCCTAGGATACACACTTATACGTAACCAGACACAGAGCACGCGAAGGCAGGATTATCGACGTCAGCAAAATCTCAGTCATCCGCCACCATAACGATCGAATCTACAAAGCGTAAGCGTAATCCTGTTGTCTTTGATGGTGTTGCGCCACCAGAACGGAAACGAAAGGTCTGTGGTGTCGTACTAGAGTGGATTGCACCTACTGATTTGAACGGGCACGCAGACGACCGCCGACCATCCGGAATTGTCTCCTAGTGCTTCCCACCTTTCACGGTCTGTAACATCTGCGAAGAGCGACGAGAGGAACCAACACGAAGACCCTCGATTCATTCAGTCTATGGCTTCTTTAGAAGGCTCGCTGGTCCAGGCAATCTCCAAGATCGAGACGCTTACCACCACGATAGCTGAGCAAAATAGGAAGATCGAGGTGTTAGTGCAAGACAACACGGACCTCCGGGACGAGATTCGGAATTTATCCCAGACACTCCAGTCGTCCAAGAGGGATCTGCAGAGGGTCGAGTACACGATTCCCAAGATGACGGGCGAGTTGAAGGTCAAGTTCGAGAAGATGTTGGAGAAGTCGGAGAGCCGCATTCAGGGACCCATAGATCGACTCTTGGAGGAAGTGGGAAGGATGTGTGCCAATCCTCCCACATCCACTCCCGCGCCCCCGCCAGTCCATGTGCCCAGTGCCGCCACGTTTCCGCCAAATCCACCATTTGCACCTGAACCTTCGGCAGACGAGAGTGGCTGGGCTCATCGTGATGATTATATTCCTGCGGACCTCAACAAGCCACATCCGCATTACCACGACAACTATGAGCATCATGGGCCACCGGTGCGTCTTTTCCTATTAGCACCCCTCCAATCTGAATCTGATCCTTGATCCACCCTCATCTAGAACCACAGGTACCACAGAGGCGGGTTTCGTCCGTACCGTGGTCGTGGGCGCGGTGCACGCGGAGGTTATCAAGGGAATCGTCCCTCCGTTCCACGGTCCTACTTCCCTTCCCTCCCAGAGGGGTACGGGATCGTACGAGTCACGGCGACAGCAACGCCCTCTACTCCCACATCAGCAACGCACGAACCGACGCCAACGGCAATGCTGACGCCCGCCCCGGTCCCCCCCGCTACCTCCGCCGCCACACCCCGGCACGGCGACGCCTACGACACCCAGGGACGCGCGCCAACTCCGCAGCAACAGTACCGTCACCACACGCCATCATCACATTCCCACGCATACCCACACCCCGACTCGAACCCTGGATCATCCGCGGACCCACGGACCCGCCCTCATCCATACCACCATGCACATACCCACGCAAACCGGATGAAACGATCTCCCTCGGAATCACTGGCACCATCGTCTTCCCAGCCACATAGACGCTGGAATGCCTCCCGCCCCCAAACATACGACCGCGACCAGCGCCCACTACCTCCAAGCTTTCACGGACGCGCCGTCGATCATCACAGAGACAGGGTCCACGACGATGACGAGCGGCACCGTGGACAGCTACCTGGGCGCTCGGAGCCGGACCATGACGACGGGTATCGCGACGCGCACTACGCAAATGCTTACGCTAATTACTCCCCGGCACACAGCGAAGACGCCCTACGGTGGCTAACCACACCGAGCGACGGCACTGGGCGACGTCATAGCCAGAGTCAGAGTCAGAGTCAGAGCCAGAGCCGAAGCCAGAGCCCTGGCTCGGGCCAAAGTAGGGGCTATGTTGGGCACGGGTCCGCCGACGATATGCATGGTGCGGTAGGAAGGTGAAGATCGGACGGATGATTGTACTACTGGGCTTGGTTAACACGTTCTCATTTTTTGTGGAGTATGGGTCCAATTTCCTTAGGTGTTATCGTTTATACCCAATGGTGGAATGTACATGGAAGTAATCAAGTTGTCATAGCATAGCTAACGACTGCCATCGTCCCAGGTGCCAGTCCCAAGGGAATCATAAAAAAATCCCAAATATCACACAGATGATTGGAAAATAGTTGTCGTAATCTGAATTAGAGCCAGCACCCATAGCAACACGCATACCGGCGAGGACCGATTAGAGACGTAGGGGTATATAAGGAAGGACGAGAAAGGGAACGGAAGAGTGGGCGGACATTGCAATTGGATCTCGTGAAGCATGGATGGTAACTAGTCAACGATAAGTTGGTTAGATCGCCGGGATAAACCTCGTGAATGAAGAATCGCAGGTGAACCGAAGGAGGGACTCGCTTAACCACAGCTACACGTGAGGATCTTCCAGAACGCACTCTTCTCTTGTGGCGGCTCGCCACCCTGTGCGATTCTGTCATGGGACATACCAACGTCCGCCGCGCGTGCACGTACTGGACTAACAGCCGGGGGTGCTGCACTTGACATCATGGGAGACGCTCGACTGTACTGCTGCTGGTTGTAAACGTCTTCGGTCACGTCGGCGCGGGGGTATTCGAAACCACCTGAGGCATAGGGATGCTGCGCGCTCGGGTTGTGATTGTTGCGATGCATCGCCGAAACGGGGACGTTGATATGTGCCGCGGCCGAAAGAGGTGTAGATTGTCCTGGAGTATTGCTGCTAACGGGGGCGAGCATTTGCGGTGCCTTCTAAGGATAAGTAACGATTGTCTAACGCCTGAGGCTCAAAAAAGTGAATCACCTTGGATGCCCTGCGACGTTCGGATTCTCGACGTTGGAGATCTCTTCGACGATCCGGCTGAGGTGATTGAGGAGGTGCAGCGTTTGGAACCTGGGAAAGCATCTGACTTTTGCTTTGCTAAGGAGGCCGTGAGCCGATCGATGATTTACGTTAGCTTGAACGACCAGAGGAACTTACTGCCGAGACTTCCCAACCACGACCACCTGATAGTCAGAGTCAGCAAATGAATTTAAAGGTAAAAACAAAACAAACAAACCATTTAATATATTCCAATCATAAACGCCATCGTCGACGTCATTATTGTTCTTCATCACTTTGCCAAAGAGTTCACGCAAGAATTCATAATCCGGCGTTTCCTCGAAACCCAGTTTCCGGACATAATTGAGGTAAATTCCGAACTCCTCTGCGCGTCACAAGACACGTCAGAAGCAGCCAAACAAGGTCATTAGCTTGCTTTAATTTACCAGGGTAGCCTTCGCAAAGTTCCTTTATAGGGGTTGTCTGCTTCTTCTCACCGATCTTTTCGTACTTCTGCTTGTTCGTCGCCGCTTTGAGGCCTTGCCAGGGCAAGCTTCCGCGTAGGAAGTACATAAAAACGTGACCGAGCGACTCGAGATCATCACGTCTAGATTGCTCTGCGAATCGAATGGAATCAGGGTGGTCGAATCGCGCCCAAACGGGGCAATCATCGCACCTCTTCCCAAGTGGGTGTTGATGCTCATGTATCGCGCCGTTCCACTCAGACTCTTGCGTTCGCGGTAGGGTATGTGTTGCTTCGTCTTGGGGTCGCGATATTGCTTGGCCATTCCGAAATCCACGACGTGGACCACTGATAACAAAGTTGTCAGCTGAGCCATCAGAGTAAGAGGGGAAGGAAACGCGTACGATTCGCAGCCTTTGTCCCCGGACGGCCAACGAGGAAGTTATCAGGCTTAATGTCACGATAAATCAGATTCTTCTCGTGTATCGTTTGAACACGGGAGATCTATAATCAAAAGGCCCATCAGAAGGCGCAGCGCAACTCACGCGGGCGAGCAAACGCACCATCTGACGCGCGGCCATGCACACCGTCTTGATCGAGAATTTGCGCCCGCACATATCAAACAAGTCCTCGAGGCTGGGCCCCAGCAGGTCAATGACCAGGATGTTGTGCAGGCCTTCTTGTCCGAAATGGTATATCTGAGGAATACCGGCTGGTAGTTGGGTATAAAGGATCATCGGTTATGAGGACAAGGTCGCATTGTGCCACCGCGACGAAAAGCGAGACGTACAGCAACCAGCCAATATGCGATACGACCGACACTCGTCGCGAAGTTGAGGCGCTTCTGCCTTTCTGGGTTCCTGTAGAAGTTGCCGTATTGTCAGAGCGGAGTGAATGGGCTGCGCAGCGGCAACCAAAGGACGTCGCTCACAAACTTGATGGCCACGCTCTGAGAGTTGAGCAGGTTGACGCCTAAGGTAAGGAGCCAGGTCAAGTAGGATTCTGGAAGTTGATGTATGGGAGGGAGGAGACGGACCCTCGAAGATGACACCGAAGGAGCCTTCGCCGATTTTCTTGCCTACCCTGTAGTGGACGCCGACGATGTTTTGAGTCGAACTGGAGCTGCCGTGTGTGTGTGCGGCCATCTTGAGGCAGACGGAGAGGGAAGAGAAGGGGAGAGGAGGGAAGGAGAAAAGGGAAGAGGACGGGGAAAGAAAAGGAATATTAATACCCGCTGTGGATAATATTCGACCGCAAGACGGGCCAAGTGAGCCCTTCTTGTCTCTACCTCTCGGCGTTATCCGCGCTTACCCGCGCTTAGCGACAGTCCCACCCGCTTCGAATATATTTACAGTAACTGGATCACCCTCTCCAACAAATGATGCAACCGCTTCCTGCACAATCTTACCCACGACGACCGTCAAGACCACAAGCTGCAACGTGACTCAGGCTTGAAAGCAAATGAACCCCCTTCAACCTCCGCACGCGTTGTCACCGCTTCCCCAATAATCATCATATAGTCCGAACACCGAGGGCCCGCGCGGGGCCACCTTTTTGCCGGTGATGCTTGCGCGACGATAGTACGAATTTGTAAAAGTTCCACACCTTCTCTGCATCCGCGCGTTGTACTTTGTGCTTGTCACTCCGCCCGGATACTACTGTTAAGCGGCTATAATTCTGAGCGCAACTGACAAAGAAGCAAAACACGGAAACATCAATCCCTTAAAAGGTGGAAGACCTACGAAATAACCACTCCCTCGCTACCCTGTGCCACTATCTAGTACTAATCCCTGAAAAAGCACAGAAAGTCAGTTCGGCCCACCCATGCTCCAAGAGGTCTCCGTACATTGTGTGGCAAGGTTAGGGTTGTCAGCGCGAGAATGAGAATGAACATGGTCGTAGCTGATGGAAACAAAGCGCTTTGAGTTGCAGTTTGGTGAACGAAGCTTTCCGATGGCATATGAGAGGTCGATACTCAAGGTGCGAACGATTAGAGGGTGGCGGAGCGGTGAAATTATGCGTGTTCTGATACAAAACTGGTCTCTGGGAGAGATTCCCGCAGCGCTTGACGTCTTGTAGTATGTCGCGGACATGAGAACGCCCCTTGGGCCTTTCCTTGAGCTATAGGTGGGGGAGGTGGCATCATCGCATGAGTCATGCTCTTGGGAACGAAGCTTCATCCTGGGAATCCGTGGCACCTGGGGGCTGCGGTATATGCAAGGGTCATACTACTGTAGTAAGTTGTAAGTGAACATCCAGTCGCATCAATCCTTGCTGACTCAACTGGAGCATACTGCTTCATCGATCGACCAGACAGTGTCCGCCTCCTTGCGATGCGTCTTTCTGATTTGTGGGTGTTGCGACCGAAGGTCGAGCATGGGTGGCTAATGGTCAGTGGGTAACGTCAAATCCACTACTGTACTAGTAGTACTTTTTGGCCCTAAGTTGTAGTCACTGAGCGAGGGACCTCCCTCCATTCAAATTTTCACTTTACACTTTACTTAACATCTGAAACTTTTAGCAAAAAGAAAAGTACAAAAAGATACTAAACATAGAGCTTTCCTGGTGTCGAGAGGTGGCTGCTTCTTGGAGTTAGTGAACTACTATATAATAGCCTGTATGCAACACATGGTACATGAATAGTGAATTGTGAACTGAGGTGGCATTGCCGCGGCAATGTTCAGCGCTCGGCGAAGTCCATAGCTCCGACTCATGTCAACCAGGCTGACAGTAGTCGTGCCAGTTGTCCTCAGTATTGCAGTATCGGGACCCGGACCTTCCAAAACTCTCCTCAAAGTCGTTTTCTGACGGCCAATGAACCGGGATCAGTTGGTTCAAGTTGTGAGTGCCCGTCGTAAGTCATGGATCCAAGCGGCCGAAAATCAACAATGCCTCATTAATTGTTCGTATTGTATCAACAGCCGTCAGGCCGACCTCTGATATTGATGGCAAAATCTCTCATTATCAACGTATTCTATCCTCATTACCCCGGTCTGATCCTTTAGCCTTTTCACTTATCGAAATGTTGGGTCGCTTGTACAACAATCGCTACGTGCAATTGTATCAGAAAGACGATCTAGACAAGGCAGTCCTCCACCTTACACACGCCATATTCATCTCACCTCCCTCCTGGGACGGAAAACGCCAAAATATCGTTCAGGTTTTGTTTCTCCTCGCGGAAGTGCTCCATGTCCGCATTCGACGCTTCAAGCAGCCCAGTGATGCCAAATACTGTGCTGAGTACTTTCGCTACCTCCACTCCCTGCCACTCGAAAGGTTCGATGTCCCATGCAACCGAGTGAAAGCATCCCTTGTTGTGGCGCTGGGTTCTCAGGTGGAGCTGGGCGTTGGCGATGTGGCGGGGGACATTAACGAGATGATGCTCCACTGCCGCGAGCTCCTTGCCTCCAATATCCCACAGCCACCTTTAATAAAGCCAATTAGAGCCCTCATTTCCGCCAGTCATGCCAAATGCGAAGAGTCCTTGGCACGGGAAATTTTAGAGGAGGTCATTGAAGTCCTCCGGGAGGCGAATAGACGTCTCGACTCCCAAGAATTGGCCTACCTCCTTGCTGATGTCCTCTCCGATCGCTACTCAGCATCTTCTTCAGACGATGATTATGAGGAAGCGATGGCTCTGTTGGACAAGATTATCGCTTCCGAGTCCGATGGAGATTGTGCAGGACCGTATCTGAAACAAGCTATCGGTACCGCCACGTCACTCGCATGGGACCGAGTGCGCATATATGATGACCCAGAATGTCTAGAAGAGGCAATCCGGCGCGTTCGTGCAAGTCTCAGAATATCATCCACTGACGACTACAATCACCATACAATCGAAGGGATGTTAGCATTACTTTTGGAGCGACGATCAGATAGATTTGGTGTCACCGTTGGCCTTCAAGAAGCACGTTCTCGTGAAGCAGAGACCACCTATGTTCCGTCATTCTCCCGCCTTGTTGAATCTCTTCTTAGCAGGTCCACCACGGACAAGACCTACTGTTGGACTGCGCCAAGAGAGCGGCACGAACATCTTCGGGCACTCAGATACGTGTGTCACTCAACGGATATAGCGGAGATCGGAGAGGCTATCAAGTATTGCCGAGTCCTCCTTGATTCCACTCGCCCAAGTGATTATTTCATTCATCACCCTGCTCAAGGCTTGGGTGAAGTCCTTTTCCATGCATTCAAATGCACCAATAACGCCGAGTACCTCGATGAATCAGTCAACGTATTCCGTGATATCCTCGAAATGCCAACTACCAAGTGGGCACGCCTTGCAGTCATTACGCAGCTTCTTAAGGTTCTCTCAGCCCGCTTGGCGCTTTCCGGAGATGACTCGGATTTCGAAGAAGCCATGCAGCTGTATTCTCTGGCATCCCAAGATACACAGATACTCATGGCTACACGGGACCGATTTGAATTGTCATGTGAATGGGCGAACAATGCACGGCTCAACGAGCACCACACCGCCTCAACCGCGTACGAGATAGCCATCTCATTAATGCAGGACACTCTGCTCTTCGCCCCAACCCTTGAAACACAACACTTTCATCTTGTTGCGTTGCGCGACGAGTACGAGGAGCTTCCGCTGAACATCGCATCATATGAGATCGACAGAGGTCGACTCAAGGAGGCAATCCAGGCTTTAGAACGGGGCAGAGCCCTAATCTGGTCTGAGTTGCGTGGCTTGCGTACCTCAGCTGACCAACTTGCAGTCGACTCGCGCTTAGCGAACGAATTCAACGTGGTTAACAAGGAACTTGAAGCGTTGACAGTGTCCGCCTCTTCAAGTGTAGCAATGGATGACGGCGACGGACTCGAAGATGAGGAGGGGGTGGACAAGTTCGGTCGTCTCGTGGTGCAGCACCAGAAACTTTTGGCAAAGCGCAGCGAGCTTGTTTCACAGATACAGGCGTTGCCAGGATTCGAGAACTTTTTGGGGACACCATCGTTCGACTTTCTCTGTTCTGCTGCTGAGCGTGGACCGATTATCATCGTCAACCATTCCAAGTGGCGCTCTGACATCATCATCATTCTCCACGACGCTGACCCTTTACTCATCACCACTCCTGACAATTTCTACGACCGTGCAATTGAACTGAGGAACCGGCTGGTGCGCACCCGAAAAAATAGCCATCTCGAATCGCGGCAATACCAGCGTTCTTTACGATTCGTACTCGAGAGTCTTTATGAACTCGTTGGCCAACCAGTGATCAAAGAACTCCGGAGGTTGAACATACCAGAACAGTCCCGGATTTGGTGGTGTCCGACGGCTGTCTTGTGTTCACTTCCCCTTCATGCAATGGGGCCCATTCCATCAGACGATGGTATCACGCGCTATTTTTCGGATTTGTACATTCCTTCATATACCCCAACACTGTCTGCCCTCATCGAATCTCGCAAATCCGGTAACTCATCCATGGAGAAACCTTCAGTTCTGCTTGTAGCGCATCCCGATGAGGCCATGGAACAAGCGTGGCCCGAGATCTCGTCCGTACAACGCCTCGACACAAAGGTGACGACTCTTTTGGAGGAAGAGACAAACAACTCCGCCGTGCTCGAGGGCCTTCGGAATCACCGGTTTGCCCATTTTGTGTGTCATGGAAACCTTGTTCCCGAGAGGCCATTCGACGCTTCGTTTGCGCTTCATAAAGGCAACCGCCTCACTCTACTTGACATCGTGCGATCTCATCTTCCCGATGCCGAGTTCGCCTTCCTCTCCGCTTGCCACACAGCAGAATTGACGGAAGGCAGCATCGCAGACGAGGGCCTCCACCTTACGGCAGCCGTTCAATACTGTGGATTCCGAAGCGTAGTTGGGACAATGTGGGCGATGGCGGACCAAGATGGAAGCGATCTGACAGAACGTTTCTACAAGTCGATATTCTCGAGCGATAAAGCAGGGCTTCCCTATTACGAGAGATCTGCAGAGGCACTTCGGAATGCTGTCCGTGCTTTGAGGAAAAAGAAGAAACTCCCGCTTGAACAATGGGTGAATTTTGTTCACTACGGCGCATGACCAGGTCCATGGTGGTTGTGAGTAGTCAGATAGGATTTGAATGAGCATTGCCTTTACGCTGACTAGTTTGCAACAGGGAGCACAGAACGATCGTGCGAATGGTAATTCTAAGTGAGAGATCAGTTAGCTTCATCACTACACGGTGTTGGACTAGATGTAGTTGGGTGCATCATCGGTCTACCACGATCCGTCATACACTTTTTTGACTTGCGCACATTTTGTTGGGTCAAGATATGCTATATTTACCTTGACACTCGCGTCCCTGTTGGAACGGGTTCAGAGAAGCTAAGGGAAACTGAGGGTCGATTGCTGAGTTCAAGAGCGGACCACGTGATGCTCGGCGAAGTCCACAGCACATGCTGTAATCAAGTGGGCCATTTCCGCGTCCACATTGCCCTACCAGTTGTCGTACCATCCTCTAGATCTCTAGATTTCCTGCCTCCTGCCTCCGTCATTTGCCCCGTTCCCTGTATACAGCCCGAAACCGTTTTCTGACTCGGAGGACCCATGGACATGGATTGGGATCTAGAGTTTGAAGTTGTGCGTGCCGAGGACCACTGCCACTGTAAGTCATGGATCACAATCGGCTTCGTTTTCGAGCCCTTCGCAACTGAGGCTAATTTCAGTATTGACACTGGTAGCCGTTATGCAAATCTCTGCTATCGATAGCGAAATATATTATTATCAACGTATTCTATCATCATTACCCCGGTCTGATCCTTCAACCTTTTCACTTGTCGCAACCTTGGCTCACTTATACAACAATCGCTATGTGCAATCGCCTCGGAAGGAGGACTTGGACAGGGCAATCTTCCACTTTACACAAGCGATATTCGTCTCACGTTCCTCCTGGGATATACATATCTTTCGGATTTTCTTTTTCCTCACGTCCATGCTTCTTCAACGCTGCGATCGCTTCAACCAGCCCAGTGATGCCCAGTACTGCGTAGAGTACTGTCGCTATCTACAATCACAGCCACTTGAAGCGTTCCGTGTCCCTCGCAATCAGGTCAGAGTATACCTTGTAGTGGTGCTGGCTTCTCACGTGAATATGGGCATTGGCGATGCAGTGAGGCACATTAATGAGATGACGGACCACTTCCACGAGCTCCTTGCCTCCCATGTTCCACAGTCGTATTTATGGAGTTCCGCTAGAGCCTTGGCGTCCGCCAGTTTTACCGATCGCGAAGTTTCAGATAAAGTAATTCAATGCCTCCGGGAGGCGAATAGGCGCCTGGATTCTCATCAAATGGCATGGTATTTTGCCAAGTATCTCTCCAATCGCTTCTTGGTGGTTGATGACATCGATGATTACGAGGAAGCGATGGCTCTTTTCGACAAAATAATATCTTCCGGATCCAACGGAAGTTATCCAGGACCTTATCTGGAAGACGCCGTCTATTACTCTGCAGTACTCGCATGGAACCGAAGCCGCGCATACTCTAATCCAGAATATGTCGAAGAGGCGGTTCACCGCAGTCGCTCATTCCTCAGAATATCTTCCACTGATGACATCAGACGTCGTACGATCGCAGAGGCGTTGGCACAGATTGTGAAGACGCGGTCAATGATGTTTGGCGTCACCGAAGGACCTCAAGAAGGGCAGTCTAGCCATACAGACGTTACTGATGTTCCATCATTCTCCGGCCTTGTTGCATCGCTTCTCGCCAAATCCACCTCTGGAAAGGCCCACTGGTGGATGGGGAGAGAAGAGGAGGAGCATCTTCGAGCACTCGAATCCGTGTGTGACATTACAGATTTAGCGGAGATCGAAGAGGCGATCAAGTATTGTCGACTTCTCCTTGCTTCAAATCCACCAAGTGTTGATCGCATACTCCGCTCTACCCTCGCCTTGGGCGACGTCCTCTTCCATGCATTCGAGCGCACTGATAAATCCGAGTACCTTGACCAATCAGTTGCCACATTCCGTGATATGCTCGAGATGCCAATTCCACCTTACACCCGCTTCTACGTCATGAGGCATCTTCTTGAGGTTCTATCGGTCCGCATGTCACTTTCTGGAGAACGGGGCGACTTTGAGGAATCCATGCAACTGCATTCCATGGTATCCAAGGATATACACGCGGGCTCACGGGAACGATTCCTACTTTCATGCGAATGGGCACATATAGCACGACTCGACGGGCACCCTACCGCTCCAACCGCATATGAGGCCGCCATCATATTGATGGAGGAGACGTTTCTATATGCCCCAACCCTCGAAACACAGCATTTTCACCTGGTCTCACTCCGCTCTCTTTGTCAGGAGCTCCCAATGAACTACGCTTCATATGAAGTCGGCAGAGGTCAACTAAAGGACGCAATCCAGATCCTAGAGCGAGGAAGGGCCCTAATCTGGTCTGAGTTGCGCGGCTTGCCAGCCTCAATCAACCAACTTCCAGTCAATTCGCATTTGGCAAAGGAGTTCGCCGCGGTCAATAGGGAGCTCGAGACCCTGACAATGTCCGTCGCTCCGGGTACTGTCACGAATGACAAGAATGGGCGCGAAGACGGCGAGGGGGAGGACAAGTTCGGCCAGCTTGTTGTGTCCCATCGGAAGCTTTTGACGAAGCGCAGCGAGCTCGTTTCGCAGATACAGGAATGTCAGATTTCGAGGAATTTATGAAAACGTGATCGTTCGACGATCTCCGATCTGCTGCTGCCAGTGGGCCGGTCATCATCATCAACCACTGCAAGTGGCGTTCTGACATCCTTATCGTTCTCCACAACACTGACCCCTTACTCCTCACTACCCCTAAGGATTTCTACGATCGTGCGATCGAACTGAGGACTCGGCTTCTGAGAACGCGTAGGAAATATCCCCTCGAATCGAAGCAATACCAGCGCGTTTTACGATCCGTACTCAAGAGTCTTTATGAGCTCGTAGGCAAACCAGTCATCAAGGAACTCCGCAGGCTGAACATACCAGAACAATCCCGAATATGGTGGTGTCCGACGTCTGTCTTGTGTTCACTTCCCCTTCATGCGATGGGCCCTATTCCATCACAGATGATGGGGTTCTACGCTATTTCTCGGACTTGTACATCCCTTCATATACCCCGACTCTACTTTCCCTCATTGAATCCCAAAAATTTGGCAAACCATCATTGGAGAAACCGTCAATCCTACTTGTGGCAAATCCAGACGACTCCTTACAACAGGCGTTCTCTGAGATCTGGTGCATACAACGCCTTGATACAAAAGTGACAACTCTTATGGGGAAAAGGGCGAGGAATTCCGCTGTATTAGAGGGCCTCCGGGATCACCGGTTTACACATTTTGTGTGCCACGGGAACCTAATACCAGAGAAGCCATTCGAGGCATCCTTCAGGCTTCATAAGGACAATCGACTGACTCTACTTGACATCGTGCGATCTCGTCTTCCGGATGCTGAATTTGCCTTCCTCTCTGCTTGCCACACAGCAGAATTGACAGAAGGCAGCATCGAAGATGAGGGCCTCCACCTTACTGCAGCCGTTCAATACTGCGGATTCAGAAGCGTGGTCGGGACGATGTGGGCGATGGCGGACCAAGATGGAAGCGATCTGGCGGAACTTGTCTACAAGTGTTTGTTCTCGACGGATCAACCAGGTCATGGTGTTCCCTATTACGAGAGGTCTGCAAGGGCGCTTCGGGATGCTGTTCAGGCTCTGAGGAAAAAGAAAAAACTTTCCCTTGAGCAATGGGTGAATTTTGTTCACTATGGCGCGTGAGTGATCGTACGATTGTATGATACTGTAGTATTTGTGAGTATCCGAGTTGGATTTGTATGGGTGCTACTGTCGCTCTGACTAGTTCACTTAGGGGTGCACACTGTTATTTATGTGAATGAAGGGAATGGGAAAGGAGGAAAGAGAAGAGAACAGGTACTTGATGCCCGTTTGAACATTCGGGCCGGGCCGACTCCACTCGGCGTTATCCGTGCTTACTCGCGCTTAAGCGGCTTAATGCCGCGCGCGCAACCCCGAATATATTTACTCTCTCTCTCTCTCTAAGCAATGATGCAACCGCTTCCCCCCGCACAACGACGACCGTCAAGACCACAAGTACAACGTGACTTGAAAAATACCCTTCAACCTCCACACTCGCTGTCACAGCTTCCCCCCAACGTAATCTGAACACCGAGGGCCCCATGCAGGCCCCCTTTTTGCCTGTGGTGCTTTCGCGATGTTGGAACAAGGTGCCTTCCGTCAGCGGTTTGAAGCGTCCCGATTGCATATGAGAGGTCAATACTCAAGGGTGTGAGCGATTAGAGGGTAGCTCTTGTATCGCGTCGACTCGCTTGAAGCCGGTGACTACGGGCATGGGAAGAGACAACCCATCTCTCATAGAACAAGTAGACGAGAATGCCCCTTGAGCCTTTCGTTGCGCTATAAATAATAAATTGGGTGGGGGCGGTGGCGTCATCACGAGTGTCTGCTGTTTGAAACGAAGTTTTATCCTGGGAAGTGAACGTCACGGTTCAGTCGCAACTCGCAGCAATCTCGATCAACTGGACAGACAGTGCGCCGCCTCCTTGAAATAGGTCCCTTCTGATTTGTGGCTGTTGCGACCGAAGAGCGTTGATGGCTGGTGGGGTGACTGTCGGGCCCATCGCTGAGCGATGGCTGGAGCCATTTGGGCGATCGGAGTCGGACGGCCCGGGACGCGACGACTGTACTCAAATTTCCACTTTCTCTTCCTGAAATTTACTTTCTTGGCAACAAAGCACACACACAGGGTTGTCCTGATGTTGAGAAGTGGCTGCTTCTTGGAGTTGCTGAGGTGTATGCAACACATGCCGTATGAACAGTCACGGTGACATTGGCCGCCTGAGGTGGCCACATTATCGCGGGATTCACCGAAGTACATAGCCCTTAGCCCTGTCAGCCCCATGCCCCATGCCCTAATGAAAGTGGGCCATTCCGTTTCCACTTATTGAAGGTACCGCCCTGCCAGTTCTCGTCACGGTACTATACTCCAGATTGTCCCACCTCTCCCCTCCGTCATTCGCCCCGTTCCCGGTATATAGCCCGAAGCCGTTTTCTGAGGACCCATGGACTTGAATCTAGAGTTTGGATTTGTGCGTGCCGAGGATCGTCGTAAGTCATGGATCACAATTGGCTTCGTTTTCGAGCCTTCGCAACTGCAGCTAATTTCAGTATTGACAGCCGTTATGTCAATCTCTGCTATCGATAGCGAAATATCTCATTATCAATGCATACTATCATCATTACCCCGGTCTGATCCTTCAACCATTCCACTTGTCAGAACGTTGGCTCGCTTATACAACGATCGCTACATGCAATCGAATAAGAAGGAGGACTTAGACAGGGCAATCTTCCACTTTACACATGCGATATTCGTCTCACGTCCTTCATGGGATATAAATGGTCAAAGTTTCATTCGGATTTTCTTTCTCCTCGCGTCCTTGCTTCTTCAACGCGCCAAACACTTCGACCAGCCCAGTGATGCCCAGCGCTGTGCAGAGTACTTTCGCTATCTACAATCACAGCCACTCGAAGCATTCCATATCCCATGCAATCAGGTCAGGGCATGCCTTGTAGTGGCGCTGGCTTCTCAGATGAACATGGGCCTTGGCAACGCAAGGAGGCACATCGATGAGATGACGGACCACTTCCAGGAGCTCCTTGCCTCCGATGTTCCACGGCCGCATTTATTGAGGGCCGCTAGAGCCCTGGCGTCCGTCAATTTTCCTAATCGCGAAGTTCAAGATAAAGTGATTCAATGCCTCCGGGAGGCGAATAGACGCCTGGACTCTCATGAATTGGCATACATAATTGCTGGGAATCTCAACAATCGCTTCATAGAGGCTAATGCAATCGACGATTACGAGGAAGCAATGGCTCTTTTGGACAAGATAATCTCCTCCGAATCCAATGGAAATCATC
The DNA here is from genome assembly GCA_003316565.1 of Russula foetens. Lineage (NCBI taxonomy): Eukaryota > Fungi > Basidiomycota > Agaricomycetes > Russulales > Russulaceae > Russula > Russula foetens. Next base: position 22,601 of record QFFA01000548.1, read on the forward strand.
CAGGACCATACCTGGAAGACGCTGCGTATTACTCTGCATCACTTGCATGGAACCGAGCTCGCATATACTCGAATCCAGAGGACTTCGAAGAGGCGATTCACCGGTGTCGTTCATACCTCAAAATATCCTCTGATGACTTCAGACGCCGTCAGATTACAGAGCTGATGGCACCGATTATGGTGTTGCGCTCAACGACGTTTGGTGTCACCGAAGGTTCTCAAGAAGCACAGCGTGATGATACAGAAGTCACTGAAGCCCCGCAAGTTGTCAAGCTTACCGGTCTTGCATCGCTTCTCGCCTTATCCACCTCTGGCAAGGCTCACCCCTGGATGGGGACATTGGGGAGAGGAGAGGCGGAGAATCTTCGATCGCCCAAACCCGTATGTTCCACTACAGATTTAGCGGAGATCGATGAGGCGATCCGAGTCGAGCATTGTCGACTTCAAGCTCTCCTTGCTTCAAATCCACCAAGTGATGATCTCATATTTCACTCTGCCATCGCCTTGGGCGACGTCCTCTTCCATGCATTCAAGCGCACTGACAAATCTGAGTACCTCGACCAATCAGTTTCCGCATTCCGTGATATGCTCGAGATGCCAATTCCACCTTACACCCGCTTCCACGCCATGAGGCGGCTCCTTGAAGTTCTATCGGTCCGCATGTCACTTTCTTTAGGACGGGACGACTTTGAGGAATCCATGCAACTGCATTCCATGATATCCAAAGATACACACGCGGGCTCACGGGAGCGATTCATGTGCTCATGCGAATGGGCACTTTTGGCACGAATCGGCGGGCACCCTACCGCTTCATCCGCACATGAGACCGCCATCAATATGATGGAGGAAACTTTTCTATATGCCCCAACCCTCGAAACACAGCATTTTCACCTGGTCTCACTCAGCTCATATTTTCAGGACCTTCCAATGGACTACGCTTCATATGAAGTCGGCAGAGGTCAACTAAAGGACGCAATCCAGGTCCTAGAGCGAGGAAGAGCCCTAATCTGGTCTGAGTTACGCGGCTTGCGAGCCTCAATCAACCAACTTCCAGTCAATTCGCATTTGGCAAAAGAGTTCACCGCGGTCAACAGGGAGCTCGAGACCCTGACAATGTCCATCGCTCCCGGGCCGTGTACGGCTATGAATGACAAGGATGGGCGCGAAGACGGCGAGGGGATGGACAAGTTCGGTCGGCTCGTTGTGTCCCATCGGAAGCTTTTGGCGAAGCGCAGCGAACTCGTTTCGCAGATACAGGCAATACCGGGTTTCGGGAACTTCATGAAAACGCGATCGTTCGACGATCTCCGTTCTGCTGCTGCCAGTGGGCCGGTCATCATCATCAACCATTGCGGATGGCGCTCTGACATCCTTATCGTTCTCCACGATACTGACCCTTTACTCGTCACTACCCCTGAGGATTTCTACGAGCGTGCAATCCAGCTGAGGACTCGGCTTCTGACAGCGCGTAAGGAATATCCCCTCGAATCGAAGCAATACCAGCGCGCTTTGCGATCCGTACTCAAGAGTCTTTATGAACTCGTAGGCAAACCAGTCATCAAGGAACTCCGCAGGCTGAACATACCAGAACAATCCCGGATTTGGTGGTGTCCGACGTCTGCCTTGTGTTCACTTCCCCTTCATGCGATGGGCCCTATTCCATCAGATGATGGGGTCCCGCGCTATTTCTCAGACTTGTACATCCCTTCATATACCCCAACCCTACTTTCACTCATTGAATCCCGAAAAATCGGCAAGTCATCATTGGAGAAACCTTCAATCCTACTTGTGGCAAATCCAGATGACTCCTTACAACAGGCGTTCTCTGAGATCTGGTGCATACAACGCCTCGATACAAAAGTGACAACTCTTATTGGGAAAAGGGCGAGGAATTCTGCCGTGTTAGAGGGCCTCCGGGATCACCGGTTTACCCATTGTGTGCCACGGGAACCTAATACCAGAGAAACCATTCGAGGCTTCCTTCAGCCTACATAAAGACAATCGACTGACTCTACTTGACATCGTGCGATCTCGTCTTCCCGATGCGGAGTTTGCCTTCCTCTCTGCTTGCCACACAGCAGAATTGACAGAAGGCAGCATCGCAGACGAGGGCCTCCACCTTACTGCAGCGGTTCAATACTGCGGATTCAGAAGCGTGGTCGGGACGATGTGGGCGATGGCGGACCAAGATGGAAGTGATCTGGCGGAACTTTTCTACAAGTGTTTGTTCTCGACGGATCAACCGGGTGTTCCCTATTACGAGAGGTCTGCAAGGGCGCTTCGGGATGCTGTTCAGGCTCTGAGGAAAAAGAAAAGTCTTCCCCTTGAGCAATGGGTGAATTTCGTTCACTATGGTGCGTAAATGACGATCGTATGACGGTGTCGTACTTGTGAGTATTCGAGTTGGATTTGTATGGGTGCTGCCGTCGCTCTGACTTCTTCACTTAAGGGTGAACACTGTTATTTATGTCGGGCGAATGAGGGGAAAGGAAAAGGGGAAGAGCACGGGAAAGTAAAGAGGATACTTATACTGTATGCGCTGCATGTGTTGGATGGGTCATGTATTGTCATGTGAACTCTTTCTTCTTACCCGCGCTTAACGACACCTTCAAGCCCCGCACGCGCCGCCGATAGTAACGAGTGGCGATGGTTTCCACACCCCACACCGTCCGAGTGAGAGCCGTTTCTGCATCCACGAATCGTACTTTTTGCGCTCGTCTTCTCCTTCGCGAACCGCGAATGGCCGTACCTCGCCCTCGAGGATAGGTTCGACCAATTGCGCCATGTGTCGGATCTGATGCGCACACGCTCCACCCACGAAACCGTGAGTTTTGAAACCACAAAACGCGCACTAGGGGGAAAAAGAAACGAAGCCCACATCAGTCACCGTAGGCGTAGCTCAGCGGAACGAGAAAAAAAAAAAAAGGAACCGGTTTTCCCTTTCCCGGGGTGGATGGGAAGAAGTATCACGTACTCACGCATGCACAACATCCGTTCGCAATCAGGTAGACCCGCTTCCCAATCGTGCCGCCACCGCCTCTCCCCGAATGTCATCGCCCGCCTCGGTTCCGTCTCGATGACCATCAAGCACGTCCGGGTAAAAAAATGTAGGACGGCTCATAGAACCCACCCCGCGGCGCTGAGAACGACACGCGCGCTGACTGTGACGTCCGTCCTCAATGCAAGACGTTCGTACGCCTGCGCGCGCTCGTCCCACGTCGCGCGCCGCGCGCGAACGACCTCCGTACCTCCGAATCCGTCCCGGGAACGCGGGTACGCGCGCGCATCTCGTGCTGCCGCGACGGGGTCGTAGGACTTGCAGTTGGGGATTCGGGGTGCTCGGCGAGATGCGTGTGCCAGTACAGTACGTGGTCCTGCTGCGACCTGCGATGTCGGATCGCATTCACAAGCCTACAGGTACATTTGATCGATCGACGATCGATTGATCGGTCGGTCGGACAGTTTGGTCGCGCAAAGACCACAAACGGACGTCCATCACCGATCGTCGTCAGGTTTGTTATGTCATGCGGCGGACGGGTGGACGGACGGATGGATGGATGGATGGATGATGGGAACAGGAGGGGGAACGTATTGTACGGGATTTATGTGTTAATCCTTTGTGAGATGAGCGTACTGTGATCAACACGAGCCTGGACATTGCCCGCCTTCTCTGAGCGCCTGATAATGTATGTATATGAGGTGTGAGAACGCGAGAACAAGAGGAGATCGGACCCGGGAAAGGAGTGGGAGTGCCCACTCGCTCAGAAGATCTTATTCGTATTGTGTCGTTAATATATGTTTCGGATCCTAACCAGTATAGTAATGCCGGACCGTTCGGGTTTGTAGTTATTTGTAACTCCAACACTCCCCCTCAAATAGATACTAGCCCCATATCCAACGTGTGAGTATGATGTTTGGGCCGTGGTAACGGCTTTGTAAGTATATCGGCCGGTTGCTCGGGGTTACGACAGCTCTCAAGAGCGATCGTCCCGTCTTCAACAAGCTCTCGGATCCAATGCCATCTTATATCTATGTGTTTAGAACGCTTATGGAATTGTGGGTTGTGCGCCATTGCGATTGAACCGTCGTTATCGCCTTTGATCAGCATTGGTGAGTCCTCTTGTAAGAGTCCTAACTCAGTATATAGATTCCTCAACCAGCACGCTTCTCTGGATGCTTCGGAGAGCGCAACATATTCGGCTTCCGTGGACAAAAGTGCAGTCGATATCTGCCGCTTCGAATTCCAGGTGATGGCGCCTTCCCCTGCGATGAAAACGTATCCCGTCGTCGATCTCTTATCGTCGGCATTCCCATAGGCAGCATCCGCATATCCGTGGAAGAAAGTCGGTTGGAGGGGTAGGGCTTTATAGACGATTCCGTGAGTGCGAGTACCTGATAAGTACCGTAGCACGCGCTTAAGCGCACTAACATGTTGCAGACTCGGATTAGCAGTATAAGACGCAAGTCGATTTACTGCATATGCGATATCAGGACGCGTCGCAGTTGCAATATATTGCAATTCGCCTAGGAGCCTCGCAAACGAATTACTCCGGTCTCCAATATTTCCTTCCGGGTTTGGTACGAGCGGTATGTTGGGATCTAATGGTGTTCCGACTGAATTCGACGTCGCCATCCCTTCTTTCTCAAGAATATGTTCAAGATATTTATGTTGGGATATGGCGATTGAATCGGGTGTCGTGGTGATCTCAATTCCAACTATTTTGGTTGGTTCGCCTAGGTCAGTTACTTCCCATTCGGATCTAACGTCGGCTTTGGCCTTATCCCGCAGCACGATCGTGGTCGCGAATATGAGGAGATCGTCGACCCAGACGGTAATGATGGTGAAATCTTCGCCTACGCGCCAGATATATACGCATGGATCAGATCGTAAGCGCGAATATCCCTTTCTTCTGAGCTTTGAATTTAACTCCTTATTCCACTCCCGGCCTGCCTGCTTAAGGCCGTATAGAGTTTTGATTAGCAGGCATATGCGTCTGGTACCATCATCGAAACCTTCCGGTTGGCGCATGTATACGCGTTCCTTGAGCTTCCCATTTAGGTATGCTCCTTTTATATCCATTTGATGCATGTAGAGCTTCCGCGTGGGTGCCAACGCAAGGATCGCTCGAATTGTCTCAAGCCGGACAACCGGGGAATGTGTTTCGAGATAGTCATAACCTGGGCGCTGGGCGCAACCCTTGGCGACGAGTCGGGCCTTATATCTGGTGAGTACTCCGTCTTTGTTTCTCTTCTTCGCGAATACCCATTTATTGGATATAGGTACGGCTCCTTTTGGTTTGTCGACGAGTTGCCATGTTCCCATACGTCTCAATTGGTCGAGTTCGGTGTGTATCGCGGCTTCCCATTCGGGCCATTCCTGAGATCTTCTCGCGTCGTGTAGACTATGGCAGTCGTCCTCAGGTATGACGGTAAACGCCTGTTCCTGTACTATGCTAATACCTGCTTCTTCCTCGTCAGGAAAGGGGTCGTTTAGATATCGATAATCGACGCGAATTCCCCTTGTCTTACAAGGCTCAGAAGGATCTGGTGGTATGTGAGTATCTTTAATTCTCTGCGATGCTCTCGGATTAATATCGCTTTCTGCCTTGTGTTTCCCTTTCTCATCCAATGTCCGCTCGATGGTGCTTCGCATGCGGTCATCCCGCTCCCCCTCATGCGATGAAGCATGCGGCGGGGGTTCGCGTATAAGCACATCGTGTGTAGGAGAGGGGTCGGAAGGATTAAGATAACGATAATTTCGGGAGAGGAGAATATTGCGGGTGGCGGCATTGTAATATTTAACGGAACGGGAGCCTTCATCGTAGCCGACATAAATGCGACGTTGTGATTTGGGCAGCATCTTATGCTGGACGTTCTGCCCTTGTAATAAGACCCAAACGGGGGCTCCGAATTCTCGGAGATGCGCCACGTCCGGTTTACGACCAAACCATAATTGATATGGGGTCGCGTGTGGATGTACTTTTGTATACAACATATTGTGCAAATATGCAGTGTGCGCGACCGCGGGTTCCCATAAAAATTGAGGGAGTTGATAAGCCGCTATCATAGCACGAGTGAGTTCGACCAAGGTACGATTCATCCGTTCCGCGACACCATTTTGAGAAGGAGAATAGGGGGCGGTGAGTTGGAGACGAATGCCTTTGGCGTCACACCAAGATATAAGAGCATCGTTTACAAATTCAGTACCATGATCCATGCGGATTGCACATGGAGATCGTCCGCGCGCAAGGAGATAAACAATGTAGTTTTTGATTTTTTCCGCAGCTTGAGCTTTCGATTTGAGAAACTCTACAGTGGTGTATCGCGAAGCATCGTCGATCATGACGAGATAATACAAATTGCCGTTGATCGAATGTATAGGGTATTTACCCCATAGATCGACATGGGTAAGTTCGCCCGGTTTAGTGATACGCGGGGCGACTACACCAAATGGCAATTGAGATAGTTTTGCTTCCGTACATGCGACGCAATCAGGCCAGGGGGAATTTGTATTGATATGAAGGTTGTCGACAAGATGTAGATCGAGCAACTTCTTAATTCCCTTGTAACTTACATGCCCGAATTGGTGATGCCAAGTTTCCCAAGTAGGCAAAGATGATTGTTCAGCTGCGTTAAAAGAGCAGATAATATTTGCCGAGGATGCAGGGGTGTCGAAAGCGAGAGTATATAGCGTATTTCGCACCTTACTGGCTCTCGCGATCACGGTTCCGTCCTGCAATTGGAGGGCCAGAATACTATTCGCGACATTAAACATTCGTCCGTCTTTCTCCCATCGGCCAAGAGAGAATAAGTTTCTCTTGTTTTCCGGGACATGAAGAACATTGTGGAGTTTGATAATATATTCGTGCCCATCGCATTTGGATCTGAGGTTAATATCACCTCGTCCAATAGCGCGGGTCTTAATATCTCCCACTCCTCCGATGGGAACATCGGGGATGGTCTGATATGTGTGAAAAGCATCGCGACGATTCGTGATATGTGCAGTCGTCGCACTGTCGGCCAACCATTCATAATAGAGAACGGAATTTTCGATTTCACTTGTAGTACCATCGCCGAGATAACAATCATCACTGTCGTATTCGTCTAGATCGACGTCCTCGACTGCTGCGAGAGCTACGACTTTGTCATTCTTCTCCGGATTAACGATCGCAGTCGCGGATGATTCGGCGTTTTGAGCTTCTCCACGAGGCTTTTTATTAGAGTAACTTTGATTCTGGGTACGTTTTTGGGGAGATTGGGAGGTAGCGCCGGAACTTTGCCAGCACTTTTCGGTGACATGACCGAAGCATCCACAGTCTCCGCATTTACTTTTACCGATAAAGCGACATGCCGATGTATCGTGATTGTCGCGTTGGCATTGCTTACAGAATTTCTTCCCCGTTGTTTTCGCCTTTTGTTCGGGAGTATCGAAAGTAATTCGATCGGCGAGAGAAGGTTGGGTAGAATTTTTACCCTTTTGCTTAGGACTGGATTGAGTAACGAGGCCACGGGAACGCTTGCGCTCGTACTCCTGTTTGATAGTCCCTATGAATTGTTGGCTATCGATACGCTTTCGTGGATTATCGTCCTTCTCGTTCAATTGACCAGCAACGTAAGGATCAGTGAACGCGTCCCACGATGAAGGGAGAGATGAAGCGATGATCCGTTTGAAGAGGGGATCCGAAATACGATAATCCTCATCTCCAAATAAGTTTATTTGATCGCGATAATACTTGAGCGACGAGAGATGTTCCGGGATATTCCCGCCTTCAGGAACATAGGCCATAACGGAGCAGAAATGATCACTCAGGATTAAGTGACTCGTAGACTTGTGCATCGATTGTAAATTGATCCACATATGGTGAGCATTTGAACATCCAGTGATATGCATTTTCTCCTTTGGTGATATATTACTCGCGATCAGCATTTGTGTGAAATTATCATTGTAACGCCAATTGCGAGCTCCTTCGGGCTGAAGCACCGCATCGGGCAAAAGAACTTTGCCCTCCACGTATTCGGTAACTTCGAGTAAGTTGAACAAAATAGACATCGATTGGGACCAAGAAGTCCAATTGTTTGTCTTCGCGTCGAGCATTTCTCCTGCTGTCGCGATCGCGGCCTTCGGCCGCGTTCGTGACCTCCACGCACACTCCGGGATCACATGACCTTAAGAGGGGATCGAGAACGATGCCCCTAAGTCCACCAAGTCCGCCCCTAAAGCCAAGCTATAGTCAAGCGTTGAAGTCCAAACCCGGGTCACATGATCCTGAGAGATATCACGTGACCGAGTCACGTGACCAATCACGTGACCCCTCCGTACTTTCAAGATCACGTAACATGTCACGTGCCCAAGTCCAGTCACGTGCCTCTAGCGGACAAGCGGTCCGCATTGGAGGAACGGCCCGCTTCGGGAAAGCGGTCCGCCCAGCTACCGATGTCTGGAAGACAGTCGGAATGACGAAGTCAATGGGGATTCCCCAGGGGATTCCCCATAGCCTCTCCTATAGATCTCTAGACCCGATCCCAAGATCACAAGCCCGATCGATAAACATGACTCAGCTGCGCAGCATTGCGCAGCACTGCGCAGTAGGATGACTCACGCACTTTGATACTCCGACATACAGCTGACTGATCAGCTTGTACCATATATGGATAGATTACACCCGTTACCTGTACTCGCGCCTGCCCTAAAGGCTGCGCACAGACCACCCTGTATTAGTATATAAGACCTGTGAATTGTAGCGAATAGTCCCCAGACTATTCTCTTGTCTACCCCCACTGTCCACTCTGGAGCCAATCTTCTTTGCTCCCTTTGCTCTGTCACTGTTCTTGCTCCACATCTCTGTCCTCATCCTCTATTACAGTCACCTCCAACTCTCTGCCACCGTCGCCGCTCTCCACCCTACTTGTTAAAAGTAGTAAGTTCGCGACACCTGCTCTCATAGTGGCCGAACCTTCGGCGGCTC
>QFFA01000555.1:0-23672 GCA_003316565.1 Russula foetens
GGGATGATTCACGGGACAGATACAGGGATCGCCGGCGTTGATGAACATGTCCATTCATTGGGAACATCGACTTGACGTGTCCGCGTCGTGTCCTTCTGTCTTATATGTCTATTGCTGTATTCTTGAAAATCCGAGTCCCCACGTTCGAGCGTTCCTCCATTGTGCGATAAGATACGTTCCGTAGGATCGTTTAAAATATGGATCTTAATTTGGCCACTTTGTAAGACTCCCAAGGCATCATCATCATTTGTTCTTCACAGTCCGGCAACTCGTTGGTGGCTCGCGGCTCGCTGCCAGGAAGTACTTGAATGACTTGTATTGTCACGTGGGGACATATCGCATGTACCAAATGAGAGTGGGGCTTACGACTTCGGGGCGGGGGGCTACTGTATTCGAGAATAACCAAAACACGACATAATATGAGATGGAACGTCCTAAGTAATCTAGAGAACATGGTGACCTGGAATTGTGTCACATCGTTTGCTGACTCTGCAAATACTCCGACAACAACTGCGTGATCTTCTCGTGACCTCGCTCCGACGCAACTTGGAAGGGGGTCCTACCCTCTTTATCCTCGAGATGCACATTCGCACCATGCTCCAATAGTAGCTGTGCACCTTTGACGCAACCATGGTAAGACGCCAGATGCAGCGGAGTCGCGTGGTCATTATCCAGTGCATCAATGTCCGCGCCATGTGCCAGTAAGCATCGTATAGTATCCAAAAACATATCCAGGGCGCCCAAAGTGTCATTCAAGCAGTCCAAGGAACTGTGTAGTGGTGTCCGACCCTCCTCGTTCCGTGTATGGATATTTGCACCGTGTTCGAGCATCAACTGTGTTCCCTTGACGGATCCGTAAAATGAAGCCTGATTCAGCAGGGTGAAGCCTTCATCATCCGTTATATCTGGGTCCGCACCATGCTCTAGCAAATATCTCGCCACATCAAGACGGCCGTCTTGTGTGCTTTCAGACGTCAAGAACCAGTCCTGCATGGCTTGGTGTAGTGGTGTACTGCCAGAACTGTCCTGCGCATTTATATCTGCACTGCGCTCAACCAGCGTACGAGTAACACCGAGGAACCCATGACACGCTGCCAGGTGCAGTGGAGTCTGGTCTAGATTGCCTCGAACATCCACGTCTACACAGTACCCAAGAAGCAACTGTGCAACATCTCCACCCAGCGCTGCGTGCAGCGGAGTCCCGTAATCACCTCCGACGTCTACGTCAGGTAATCCACCAAGCCGCGGTATCCACGTGCCGCAACGTAGTACAGGGGACTCGGACTTATGTTCAGCCATTGCACGCCTGCGAGAGAATGGCTTGGGGGGTTGCCCATCCGAACCCATGCAGCAAAGTGTGGTTTGTCTGCGTCGAGGAGAGGATCGACCCCATCCCGTATGTGCAACAAAACGCCCTCGAATTCCGCATGATCGCCGAAATTTTCGGCAGCATACTTGGCTAGAGGAAAGTTGTTAATGCTGGCTTCATCGATGTGGGTGTCGGATCGGAGTACTAGTAGGACACTGAGGCAGGCTTGAGCCATGATGCATGATTGTGTGCCGGCTCGAGGGGGACGCGTCTATTTTTGACATGGCCGCTTGAAACAACTCCACGCACCAACACGCACCAACATCCTTGCTTTTCCCGTTTTCATCTCTGCTCGTTTTCGTTCTCACGGGAACGCGGCCTCTCATCTCCCTCAAGAACTACAATCTCGAACACACCTTGCTAGGTCACTCGGACCCAGCTCCCTTACACTCCCCTCACCCACGCGCCTGCGTCGTTCCCCTGCGCCGGTCTTTCGCTTTGGTGAACCCTTCAGGTCCTCCACCCTGACCTCAAGGTCGATCCATCATTGAACCCACCATCCTACACTTCCCAAGGCCAGGTAAGCCCTCCAAACACGTCTCTCTGTCCTCCCCATTCCTATTTTCCACATCGGCGGTGACGTCGCTTTTTCACTTCTCAGCAAACATTTATAACACCACGAAAATGTGCATCAAAATCATTGGCACCCGCGTAGACGCGACCGTGACGAGATCGTGCGTAATTCCTCCGCGACCTTGACCCAAAATGTCACACCTTTCCCCCTACAGTTCGCAATAGGGACAATCAAGGAGGATCACCTTGGCGTAATCGAATAACCGAGCCTTTTTTCGGGTTTCATTCCTATTTTCTTGGTTCTTGCCCTTGTTGTCTGTAGAGGTCGAAGAATAGCATTGAATTTTCTTCATGGTTCAAACATGAGATGATGAGAGTACAGTACAGATACGGATCCGAATCACGTGCAACTGCGCACCACGAGTCGAAGGATCAAGAAGGGGACACGAGAGCCCAGGCGCCCAGGGCCGACAGTACAAGTACACAAGAGTCAGGTCTGGTTTTAACAGAAAGATGGAATCTGATATACTCGAACACAGCATACTAGGGATGATTAAGTGATGGATAAAGTTGCCTCTCGGTCACTTGGAGGATGTACACCTCAAGACCCCTGCTATCAAACAGACCCTTGTCAATCGTGAAAGTCATCTGAGTATTCTCATAGACCGCCACGATGATCCGTATCTTCAAATCATCGATCTGGAGCCGTTGCCAAAGGTGACGTAGCTCAGTAACTCCTTTCGGCGAGAGACCATGCTTCTTCCCAACCGTGACCTGAAATGCACAGATTTGCTTGGAATTGGGGACGTAGATGAAAGAATCATATGAAGCTTTATCGCAAGCAGTTGGCTGATAGTAATGATCGGGAAGGAGACTCTCTATTGGGTGTTTCCGATTGAATAAAAATCGCGTTTGAGGGGATAGTGTAAGGGTTTCGGATTCACAGTCATTGAGATGATCGGCCGTGAATTCGTAATTGACTTTTTGGCACTTGTCGGTCATCCGGTAGATTGTGAAAGTTACGCCACCAACGCACAGCTCATGAAATGCTGGCTCGAAAAGGCCTCTTCCACAGAAACTCATGGCGCTTGGTTCCTGAAGTAAAGTCCTGAAAAGTTGGTGGTGATTTCGCCATTGTTCTTTCGAATCCCGCTCCCATAATAACTGGCTGACGGTGTCGGTCACGATTCCTGTCATCGGGGCAGCTCTATTGTTTGGTTGTGGCCCAACAAGCACGACCATATAGGAACCTTTATCCATTTCCATGCCTTCCGTCCGCCAGGTCAGGATTTCCGTGAGCGAATTCCAACTCATTTGTTCGATCTTGATGCGGACCGTAGAATTGAAACCACCGATATCGTCTTCGTGGCAGGAAATGTAACAATCCCGTGCTGACGGTCCGTACATTTCAAAGAAGTTCTCGATATCTGCCTCACTGTGAAAAACATTTTGAAGTTGACGGCTGGGATATCACATAAGCATAAGTGACAAAAGACGAGATACTGGCCAAAAATACTGACGCTTGAATAAGTTCTGCCAAACTGAATGGTTTCATGAACCAGTAAGCAACCGGTCCCCTGCTCTTCCTTATCTCTTCGAATCGAGAAGGCTTTGGAGACGACGCTATGACGGTAAAGAAGCGGGATGTCTGTATGAAATTTGCAAGCGTTTCAACCTTTGGACTCATGTCGACTAGTGCCCACGTATCCGGATGTGCACTCCTAGAATCCACAAAATCGGATGCCTTTTCCTTTTGAAATCCGTCATCATTGAAAAAAAGGACGTAGTTAGGGTCGTCCTGAAAGATGGTTGGCTGTCTCGCGAGGAGACGTCTGACTAAAATGCGGTACAACAAGATGGTCTTGCCTAGACAAAGCGGAGTATATGTAAGTACCCACGTTTGCCAGAAGAGCCCATGGGCCTACCCATTCCAGGATGGCCTGCAATAACGACGCTTTGATATCGTCCTTCGATTGTATGAAGATTCTCGATGTAATTCATGGCCTCATCATATTCGTCCCGTATCATTACGTTGTCGATAAGAGACATTGCATCGGGTAGGGGCAGCACCTTCATAGTTGCCGGAACAACGACGCTCTGGACAGGGCTGAGATCGCGGTGGACAGAAATCTCGCGAACAGGATCCCTCTGGTCTTGCCACAGACTCTCCCAGAATTTCTGCAGTGTCTCCAGGGCCGCACCATGAAGACCAGGCCGAGAGGAACTAGGGTGGCTGTCCAAACGCGGTCGCTTGTGGGGGGATTCATCCCGTGGAGCTGGTACGACATTAGCGGAATGCCTATGGCTCTTCACGTTTTGCCACTTACTCGGAGGAGGAATTTCAACAAGGATACTAAGATGGAAAGAAGCTGGTGCTTTTTTATTTTTTTTTGGAAGTGTGAGTTTATTGTCTGCCACTGGTGTTAGTGGTGGGAAGGAATCTTCGACTGTATCAACGGGATCCAGCTTTTCGGCCATTTGCGATAAACCCAGCCGTAGTTCATTAAGGCGTTGGGCAAGAGTGTCAGAAGGCTTAAGGGGTATTACCTCCCTAGGCTTTCACTCATAATGTCGGAACAAGTCACTAGACTGGAAATAACGCACCTTCCAGAGATCGAGCTCGTATGCCGTAGGGGTGGCTTTAATCCTGTCGTTTATCACGATTTTCAATTCGTCAATCGTTAGAGTCGGTGATGCGCCAACAGAAAAGGGTTTCTTTCCTCCGACGACAAGGCACCAAAGAGGGTGTTTTATACTAGACATTTCGGTTTTGTTAGTGGTCGTGGTGTGCGTTTGGGGCTGGGGTGGTGCTGATTCAACCACTAACCTGCCCCGACGGCTGGTTAGGAGCCTGGAGCGAGCGGGACTACAGTTCAAATCCCGCATTTGTAGCACGTGAATGGGTGCCCGGATTGAGCTGCGGGCCGAGCGGTTGGAGTCATCGGGAGAGTTGCAGGCTTGGAGTTTTGTTTTGGAAGTAGTGGGTGGGATCGGACTCGGAGCTCTTTTTTTGGTTTTCTTCTTGTAGGCTTCCAGGGCGTTGTCAAAGATAACTTGATAGTTTGAGGCCACGATGGGTGTATGAGACATGGCATTCGTTGTGGTAGTAGGGAAAGATCTGGGAAGGGGACCGAGTGAACACGTTACGTTCAAGCTATAGGTGGACTGGTCGGTGCGCCGTTCACACAGCTCATACCTGATAAAGATGATAGCCGCCCAGCTGTGAATTCTGTCAGAAATAATGGGCCTGAGGTTGTGCACTGCGACAAGTGTCCGCATCCATGGCGTGTTCCTACGTGCAGTTGGACCCCATCCTGTGTATCCGCGAAATTAGGCAGAAAAGAGCAGACAAATGGGAATAGTTGCCACCCTGGAGAGGAGAAGTCGGATCTGGGCCTGGTTCCGGCCAGACACCATCGTCAGAGACAGAGAACAGTAGTGGTCCTACAGTATAACTCCTGGATACTAACTAGCACAGGATCTTCCGCATCGCGCACAGCAGTTCAGGAATGGGATAATAAAAAACCAGGGTAACGCAAAATGAATCATATTGACTATCCACCGGCGGTCCCACTTTTTGACCTCGCGCTCCTTCATTTCACAATATTGCGTTTCCGGCTCTACCTCCATCACGGCGGTCTGTGCCATCGGACCTTTTCATCCCATCCGGCTGTGCTCAGGCTCGCATTTGCTGTCCTACCTGGCAACTGCTTCGCCACACCTTGGGAGGGGAGGGATGGGTCTTCTTCAGTCATGGAAGAATCATCGAGGTTTTCCTCTATTGCATTTTGCGTGTCCGTGAGGGATCTTTCAGAGCTCAGTCTCCGGATTCAAGGTCGGCAGTTAGTGGTCGGTTGAGTCTGACTCGGCGGCTGGGTAACTGCTGGTGGGTAGCTGCCAGGCCAGGAAGCGCTTGTGATACATTACATTACATAATACCGTAACATGGTTGGTCCTTCTCCAAGCCGAACATACAGTACCGGATGTCATAGCCATACCTGCAAATCAACCGTATGATATCCATTGCGGGTCAAAGGTGACAACAAGGAGGTGCTTTCAAATTCGCCCCAAATACGCCAAATACAAGGAAATATACAAGGAAATCGACTAGGAACTCGACTCGGTGACGGCTTCTTTAACGACGCCAGGATGAAGGTAGAGCGACAGTGGGAACGACGGTGAGGGTCTCCTGGAAGACACATACTTTGCCTCCATTCAGAAAACCCTGATCGTTCCCTACTACCCCCCTCTCTTCGTCCTGGAAATGGAACAACATCACGTCGAATCCCCATTTCTTACAGTTCGTTGAAGGGGAACAGTCTGAATGGCTCTGACAGCGATTCTGACGCGTCAGGATTCTCGTGACCACCACCCCCACTCGTTGCCGCCCACTCGCCCCCAGGGGAGGACTCCCCGCGCCGCGGACAAGATGACAGCCGGACGCCATCTCCACCGCCTCTCCACCGTTGGGACTCGGACTTGCCCCGGGGTAGACGCGATGACAGCCGGTCCCCATCTCCACCTCGCTCCCGCAGAGATGACGATCGACGGGACGACGTTCCAAGTCGTTACGGGCTGTAATCGTGGCGAGTCGCCCCCCTCCGGGCAGTATCGTCGGCGGAAGCGACTCGGTCTCGAGGACGCCGCCTCGTGAGCCCTATGAACGTGAAACGTGAGTGTTCTCCGCTCACGGCGAGGGAGCGCACGAGACCGGGACCGTTCTCGTGATTACGACCACAGAAGAGGTGTTTCATGGGACAGATACAGGGATCGCCGGCGTTGATTAAGATGTCTATTCATTGGGAGTATCCGCTTGCCGTGTCCGCGTCGCGTCCTTCTGTCTTATATGCTTATCACCGTATTCTTGAAAATCCTGTCCCACCGTCGAGTGTTCCTCCATTGTGTGATATAAGATAGGTTTCGTAGGGTCATTTTACTAAGGACTCCAAGCCATCAAGCATCATCATTTTGTGTCCCACAGTCTGGCAAGTCGTTGATGGCTCGCTACCAATAAGTACTAAATGAGTCCTTAACTGACTTGTATTATCCTGGAACATGTACCAAATGAGAGTGGGGTTACGACTTCGGAGCTTGAGGCGGCTGTATTCAAAGTATTAAGTATAAAATCCCAAAACACGACATAAAATGAGATGGGACGTCCTAAGTGAGCTAGAGAACATGGTAACCGGGAATTATGTCAGATCGTTTGCTGACTCTGCAAATGCTCCTCCAATAACTGCGTGATCTCCGTTTTACCTCGCTCCGACGCAACTTGCAAGGGGGTCCTTCCCTTTTTATCCTCGAGATGCACATTCGCGCCATGCTCCAATAGTAGCTGTGCACCTTTGACGCAGCCCCAGTATGACGTCAGATGCAGCGGGGTCATGTAGTCGTTATCCAGTGCATCAACGTTCGCGCCATGTGCCAGAAAGCATTGCATGGTATCCAAAATCGTATCCAAGGCATCGTCGGTGTCATCCAAGTAGATCACGACTTTGTGTAGTGGTGTCTGACCTTCCCCGGTCCGTGCGTGGATATTTGCACCATACTCGAGCATCAACTGTGCTCCCTTGGCGGATCCGTGATATGCAGCCTGATGCAGCAGGGACAAGTCGCCATCATTCCTTGCATCTAGGTCCGCACCATGCTCTAGCAAAAACCTCATCACATCAAGACGGCAGTCTTGAGTTTCGTCAGACTGCCCGTACCACCAGTACATTGTCCGGTGCAGTGGTGTGTCGCCAGAGCTGTCCTGCGCATTTATGTCCACATTGCGATCAACCAGCGTGCGAGTAACGCCGAGGAGTCCATGCTCCGCTGCGAGGTGCAGTGGGGTCTGGCCCGCGCGGTCCCGAACGTACGCATCTACGTGATGCCCAAGAAACAGTTGTGCGATATCGGTGTGTTTCCCTCGCAACGCTGCGTGCAATGGAGTCCCTAAATTGCATCTAACGTTCATATCCTCGGGACGCTTTGAGATGACGTAATCCACCAAGCCGCGGTATCCACGTTCCGCAACGAAGTACAGGGGTGTTACATCCGGTGGTTGTGGGTGTGGGTTGTCCCAACGGCCTTCGCAAATCCAGAACCACACAGTAAAGTGTGTTTTGTCTGCGTCAAGGAGGGAATCGACCCCATCCCGTATGTGCGACAAAACGCCCTCAAACTCCGCATGATCGCCGAAATGATGACCAGCATACTCGGCTAGAGGAAAGTCCTTGATGCTGGCTACATCGATGTGGGTGCTTAATCGGAGTAGGACACTGAGACAAGCCTGCGCCATGATCGTGTGTGCAGGCTCGAGGGGAATATGATGATAACGGGAGGCGTCGATTTTCGATGTGGCAAGGCGATCGGAAGTCAGGAATTCTTTGACCGAGAAATGCGAAAATTGGACCACCTGGGAATCCTTCGCCTTGCCCTCGATGACGGCGATCAAACTAGAACAGGCAGAAAGCACCGCCTGTTCTTGATCCTCCCACCGAAGCGCTTCGTTAAGCTTCGGAATTCCTTCCGATGTGCCGAAGTCAACGGCAAGGATCTCAGCTAGCTCCTCCACACGAAGTGGGCGAACGGCAATGGTGAGGCACTGCAGGAGACGGTGAGCATGTACTTGATTTGACTTGGGAATTTCCTGCAATATTCGTTCATATGTCGCGTCTAACGTTTCGGGCAATTCCGCCAGAATTCGCCGTACACTGGGCGGGAGACAGTGTCGCAATGTTTCCAGTTGGCAGAATACCCAACGAAACCTGACTGAACGTATGAGGGTGTGACACTGAAAGTTTATGAAGGCGTCCTCACATGCCATCGGCCCTCTCTGAGAGCACATCAATGACCACCTTCCTGTCTTCCTCCCGCCATCTCTGCATGTTCTTGTCTGAATAGACAACAGAGTTCACATAGTCGACGATGTCTTTCTTTTGTCCGTTCTGGTCGTGAAGAGATATCCGATTCGATGTCAACGGTTCAAGAGATGTCCGAATGTCGATCTCTGGACGACTTGTAATACATAGGTGCAAGTTCGGAAGATTCAACTTGACGAGATTCTCGACAAGTGACAAGACCTTGTCACGTGAGGACGGCACTCCGGTCGTGTTGGGGCACTCGTCGACCGCGTCGAAGACAAGATAGATCGGGGTCTGTGTAGAAAACCTGAGCATGTCTTGGAGGCATTGTGTGAGGGCACGATCACTGGGTTGTCGGGAGCCAGATTGGTGGGTTGAATAACAGGCAAAGAGAATGTCGCAGAAAGAAGTAGATTGATGGCTGAGCTGGACGAGGAGAGAAGAAAGTAATGCGTGGGAATCCTGCTTTCCAGTGTCCTTGAAATCAAAGAAGAAGTAAGCGACGTAGGCCGAACCCGTGTCAACGACACAGTCAAGATCCTGGATGATCGATGAACTAGACGAAAGTCAACAATCCCGGCCAAATGATTTTGACGTATGACGAACCTGAGGACACTCTTCCCCGAACCAGCTACGGAAATGAAGGACCATCAGCCAGAGCGAAGAAGAGGGGCGAGGGAATGTACGTTTTCCATAAATCCACAGCAATGAATTAGACTCCTTCCAACCCTTAAACGCGTCACATGCCATGAACCATAGGGAGGTGCCTTCGTGGCGAGCATCGCTTGCAGTGTTATAATTTACAGATGGATCCGGGGGAGAGAGCCAGTTTCTGAGGTCCTTTCTTAGCTGATCCCCTGTGAGAGCAATTAAGCCTTTACGGCTTGTAAAATGAGTATTGGATGACGAACGCTTCTGATCGCCTATGTCATCTGCGACTTGCTGTACCTTGTCATCGACACCTTGTACCCTGTCATCGACTCGTTGAACATGGGTATCAACTTGTTGTACATCGCTGCCGACACCCTGTACCCTGTCGTCGACCTGCTGAATATGGTCGTCGACACACTTCACCTCATCGTGGACTGCATGAGTGGCTTTCAAGCTTTGTGCAGCTGCCATCCGGACCTCCTCTTGAGTCAGCTGATCGAGTTGAGCCAGCGCATCGTCTATATCGGTCATCCCCACGACCTTCTTCAAATATCTCTCTGAACAACAATCAGTCGACAGTGACGACTCATACAAGCAATCAGCTTACTCGCTCGGCCCTGACTAATCTCCCTTGTCGCGATCGCTAGGATTGAGAGCACTTGAACCATGATCTTCACGATCATGTCGGTCATTCCTTCGGTCGGCGGAACTTGGACATAGGTCTCAAGGCGTCGAAAGAAATTCTCGATCCGCTCGAATATGTTCATGAGGGCATCCTGGCTCGCAGAAAGGCCTTTGGCTGCCTTAGAGAGAGCGCTGTCAGAGTGGTTGAGGTAGTGTAATTAAGATGCTCACTGAGAGAAGAACACCTATCCCGGTGAAGATCACTCCAGCAGGTGGATACACCTGTACAACGACGAATATCAAACCTTGAACCATGCAACCCCAAAGGCTCTTATCACTGACCAGGTTAATACCCGTACCAATAACTTCCGAGAATGAGTAGAGCACATTGACGGTCGGATTTAGCCAGTTGGTTAACTTGTCATTGGCGCCACTCGTACTGTAAGATTGGTGGAACGTGGGGATTTGCTCTCGTAGGACTGTAAGGACGGCATCAGGAGAGTTGCAAGCTTGGATTTCGGGAAGTAGTGGGTGGGATCGGAGCTCTTTCTTGGTTTTCTTCTTGTAGGCTTCCAGGGCGTTGTCAAATATAAGTTGATAGTTTGAGGTCGCGGTGGGTGTCTGTGACATGGCGTTATACGGGTGATAGTAGGAAAAGATTTGGGACGGGGATTGAGCGAGGATTCCTTGTGCCAAACGAACACGTTCAAGCTACGGACTGCCGGTGGTCTGTGCGCCGTTCACACAGTTCGTAACTTACTCGATATAGATGACAGACGCCCAGCTGTGAGTTTCGTCAAGTTCTTCATCCGGCCCTGACAGCGATTCAGACGCGTCAGGACTCTCGTGAACACCATTCCCAATCGTCTGAGTCGCCGCCCACTCCCCCCATCATTGTGGGCGGGATTCTTCGAGCCACCGTGACAAGCGAGAGGACACTCGGATACCAACACCACCGCCGCGGCCTCGTCACCTTCGGGACTCCCCACGCTAGAGGCACTATGATATGTGGGTGCCGTCGCTACCTTATTCTCGTAGGAACAATAATCTATGTGATGATTGTCGCAGTGGCTATGGCTGTGATCACTGTGAGGCACCCTCCCCGCTGGGTGGTATCATCGGGGTAACGACTCGGACTCTACCACTCTAACTCATGAACGATACGAGCATGAGCGTGAACATTCACCGCCACGTTGGGAGAGCGCACGGGGCTAGGACCGAGACTGAGTCTGTTCTTCAAGTTGTGTCGGGAGAAGAGATTGACTTACGAGACCGATACAGGGATCGTTGGCGGTGATGAAGTTGTCTATTCTTTCGGGGTGTTGGTTGATGGATCGTGTCTTTCAAAATATCTATTTCATATGTACCACATTTTTGAGAACCTTATCCCACCGTCAAGCGCTCCTCCATGTGTTTGTATAAGACACATTCTGTAAGTTTATACTTGAGTCAACCATCCCATTCTGAGCCTATATTCCTCAGTCGGCAAATGTCATCAGTCGAAACAACTTTCACATCACTTGGATTGTAGGTACGAATTCTGAAACATGTACCGAACCATAGCGGGGTTTACAACTTTCGAGGCTGTTCGAGTATAAAATTCCAAAATACGATATATGGTAAAGTAGGATGCGACGTCCCAATCACTCTAGAGAACTATAACCGGGAATTGTGTCACCTGTTTCGCTCGCTCTGTATGCGAATGCTCCGACAACAACTGCGTAATCTTCTCGTGACCTCCCGCCGATGCAACCTGGAAGGGGGTCCTACCCTCTTTATCTTGGAGATGCACGCTCGCGCCACGCTCCAGTAGTAACTGTGCACCTCTAGCGCAGCCAAAGCCTGACGCCAGATGCAGCGGGGTCGCATGGTCGTTATCCAGTGCATCAATGTCCGCGCCATGATCCAGCAAGCATCGAATGGTGTCCGAATACGTATCCAAGGTATCGTAGTTGTAATACAAGTCAGCCATGAGTCGGTGTAGCGGTGTATGACCCCCCTTGTCCCGTGCATGGATATTTGCACCATGCTCGAGCATCAACTGTGCACCTTTGGCGGACCCGAAGATGGAAGCGTCATGCAATGGGGTCTCGTGATCATCATTCTTCGCATCTGGGTCTGCACCATGCTCAAGTAAAAATTTCGCCACATCAAGACGACAGTTTTGAGTTCTCTCGGTCAGTAAGTCCCACAGGCCCATTGTCCGGTGTAGTGGTGTGTTGCCAAAGCCGTCCCGCACATTTATGTCCGCATTGCGCTCAACCAGTGTGCGAGTAACGCCGAGGAACCCTTCATGCGCTGCCAGGTGGAGTGGAGTACAGCCCTGATAGTCTCGAACATTCACGTCCACGTAGTGCCCAAGAAGTGACTCTGCGACATCGGTGTGTTCCCCTCGCAACGCTCCGTGCAATGGAGTCCCAAAATTGCATCTAACGTTCATATCCTCGGGACGCTTTGGGATGAGGTAATCCACCAAGCCGCAATATCCACGTTCCGCAACGAAGTACAGGGGTGTTACATCCGGTGGTTGTGGGTGTGGGTTGTCCCAATGGCCTTCGCAAATCCAGAACCACACAGAGAAGTGTGTTTTGTCTGCGTCAAGGAGGAGATCGACCCCATCCCGTATGTGCGACAAAACGCCCTCAAACTCCGCATGATCGCCGAAATGATCGCCAGCATACAAAGCTAGAGGAAAGTCCTTGATGCTGGCTTCGTCGATGTGGGTGTTTAATTGGAGTAGGACACTGAGACAAGCCTGCGCCATGATCGTGTGAGCAGGCCCGAGGGGTATATGATAATAACGGGAGGCGTCCATCTTCGAAGTGGCAAGGCGATCGGAAATCAGGAATTCTTTGACCGAGAAATGCGAAAATTGGACCACGCGGGAATCCTCCTCCTCGCCCTCGATGATGGCGATCAAACTTGAACAGGCAGAAAGCACCGCCTGTTCTTGATCCTCCCACCGAAGCGTTTCGTTCAACTTCGGAACCCCTTCCGATGTACCGAAGTCAATGGCAAGGATCTCAGCTAGCTCCTCCACACGAAGTGGGCGAACGGCAATGGTGAGGCACTGCAGGAGACGGTGAGCATGTACTTGATTTGACTTGGGGATTTCCTGCAGTATTCGTTCATATGTCGCGTCTAACGTTTCGGGCAATTCCGCCAGAATTCGCCGCACACTGGGCGGGAGACAGTGTCGCAATGTTTCCAGTTGGCAGAATACCCAACGAAACCTGAGTGAACGTTTGAGAATGTGATACTAAACATATATGAAGGCGTCCTCACATGCCATCGGCCCTCTCTGAGAGCACATCAATAGCCACCTTCTTATCATCCTCTCGCCATCTTCGCATGTTCTTGTCCGAATAGACCACAGAGTACACGTAGTCAATAATGTCTTTCTTTTGTCCGCTCTGGTCATGAAGAGATATCCGATTCGATGTCAACGGTTCAAGGGAGGTCCGAATGTCAATCTCTGGACGGCTTGTGATGTATAGATGCAAGTTTGGATGGTTCGAGTTGACGAGGTTCTCGACAAATGCCAGGACCTTGTCACGTGGGGACGGCATTCCAGTCGTGTTGGGGCACTCGTCAAGCGCATCGAGAATAAGATAGATCGGGACGGGTGCTGAGAACCTGATCATATCTTGGAGACATTGTATAAGTGCGCGGTCACTGGGTTGTCGGGAGCCAGATTGGTGGGTTGCATAACAGGCAAAGAGAATGTCGCAGAAAGAAGTAGATTGATGGCTGAGCTGGACGAGGAGAGAAGAAAGCAACTCGTGGGTATCCTGCTTTCCTGTGTCCTTGAAATCAAAGAAGAAGTAGGCGACGTAGGCTGAACCCGTATCTGCGATCTGTTCGATATTTTGAATGACCGATGAACTACGGGATGGATGATCAATGATCCCGACCAAATGACTGTTGGTGTAACTGACCTGAGTACAGTCTTCCCTGAACCAGCTGTAGAGAGGGTCCATTAGCCAAGGAAAGGGGACAGGGAAAGACAAGGTACGTTTTCCGTAGATCCAGAGCAATGAACTAGATGCCTTCCAATTCTTGAAGGCGTCACTTTCGATGAACCACAAGGCAGTACCCTCGTGGTGAGCATCACTTGCTGTGTTGTAATTTACGGATGGGTCTGAGGGTGAGAGCCAGTGTCTGAGGTCCCTTGTTAGCTGATTCCCTGCAAGAGAAAGTGAGAATTCATGGCCAAGTGAGGCATTAGATAACAAACGATTCTGATCTCCTATGTGTTCTGCGACTTGGCGGACATGGTCGTTCACATCCAGCACCACACTATTGACACCCTGCACCTCGCCATGAACCGCTTGAACTTTGTTATCAACTCCATGAGTAGCTTTCAAAATTTCCGCAGCCGCCATCAGAACTTCCTCTTGAGTCAGTCGATCCAGACGAGAAATAGCATCATCGATGTCAGTTCTCCCAATCAACTTCTTCAAATATTTTTCTAAACACCAACCATAAGTCGACGGATCCATAGGACCGGAGATAAACTCACTCGCACGGCTCTGGTTAATCTCCCTTGTCGCGATCGCAATGATCGACAACACCTCAATCATGATCTTCATGACTATGTCCGTCATCCCTACCGTCAGTGGAACATCGATATAGGTCTCAAGACGTCGAAAGAAATTCTCGATATGCCCAAACACGTAGGTGAGCGCCTCCTGGCTGGCAGAAACGGCCTTGGCCGCCTTAGAGGGCGGGTTGTCAGCGTGATCGAAGCAGTGGAATCAAGAAGATTCTCACTGAGAGAAGAACGCCTATCCCGGTGAAGATCACTCCCGCGGGTGGATATACCTGTATAACAACTAATATGAGATCTTGAACTGGTAAATTGCGAATACTCTTTTTTCTGACCAGACTGATACCCGCGCCAATAGCTTGGGAGAACGTGTAGAGTACGTGGACGGTCGGATTCAGCCATTTGGTTAACCTGTCATCATCAATACTGGTACTGCGAGATGGGTCGATCGCGGGCATTTGGTCTCGCAGGAGCGAAAGGACAGCATCGGGAGAATTGCAGGTTTGGAGTTTGGGAAGCAATGGGTGGGAACGGAGATCTTTCTTTGTCTTCTTCTTGTAGGCTTCTAGGGCGTTGTCGAAGACAGCTTGATAATTTGAGGTCGAGGTAGTCGCAATGTGTGTCTGGGACATGACCTTCGTCACGTTCAGTTTATGGGACGATGTTAGTAAAAACAGAAAAGGATTTGGAGAAGCGGGATTGAGGTTGCTTTGCTGGATGACGTGACTGTACCCGCTCCCTCAGGCTGGTCACCGCGGCGCTAAGTGCCAGCGTCTCTTTTGAGACGCGCTGTGCAAGTCTACTGTCGACAGCATCGACATGGACAACATCAACCATGTCGTCCCCAAGCTCCTCTCCCGGCTCTCGGAGGGAACCTCATCAGAGTCATGGGCTTTTCGCGCGTAGCGTCAAGGCACAGGCAGCCCACTTGCGTTTAACACCGTCGTTGAGGCCGTTCTTTCGATTATCAACAAGTTGACAACAACTGCTCATGATTGGCGATTTTTTTGCTTCACCGGTTGATCAGCCGTTCAGAAGGGAATTTAAGAGGATGACAAGGTATGTCTGAGAATTATACCTTCACGCCGGTAAACATCATCACCTTCCTTTCCAGGGTTTGTCATTCTACGACTACATTCATCACACTTCCCCAATCAATCCATTGCCCACAAGTTGATCGCCCTTCAAGTCCTCGTTTTTTTACTGGAGCGGCCCAGCGACAAGTCTATCAATATCGCAATTAGTTTCACGCACGAGGTGGGGGCTTTCATCCAGGAAAACGGACCATAGGTCAACGCCCGGTCTTTAAACGCTTCCTTGACGTATTAAATGAGGGCAATATTAACCAATGCATCCAGTCCATGATCGAAGTACTCATGCAAGTGCGCAAGAACACGAACAAGTACAATTATATATTACCAGATGGGCTCGACCCTACAGAAGAAGAGCAGCAAATCGGGCATGAAATCTAGCCGGACGTGGATTTGAAAGTTGAAGAGGGCCTCAGTATGTATCCAATCTGCTGCACCACCATCGTTATTAATGTTCCGTGAGCAGAAATTTTCAGTTTCGATGTATCGGACTTGGTGCCCTTACCGAAGAGATGCGCGAGCATCTCAAGGTGAGCAGAGCATTCATCGGTTTGTTGTATGCCAGAGCTGACGTGTTATTTCCTAGAACGCTGTGCAATGTCAGAGGCCGATTCCGATAGCGAATCGGATTCATCGGATGACTCTTGTGAACAGCCGCTCATATCGTCGTTCGTCGACCCCGCCCCGTCAAGACATGCGGGGTTCCCCCCCGCGGTAGACGAGATGACAGTCGGACACCATCTGACAGGCGCGGTGATAGCCGGTCGCCATCGCCAGAGCCGGCGTCGATGTGGTCGCTGCCGTAATCGTCGCGAGTCACCCCTCCGGGCGGTATCGTTGGTGCAGCGAGTCGGTCTCGAGGACGCCACCTCGTGAACATTCTCCGGCATGCCGAGAGAGCGTCCGTGACCTGGACCGTTCTCGTGATTGCGACCGCAGAACTGGACAGACACAGAGATCGCCGGCGTTGACGAAGATGTTTATTCCTTGCGAATATCTGCTTTACGTGTCCGCGTTGTGTCCTTCTGTTTTACACGTCTATCCCCGTATTCTTGAAAATCCTTTCCCACCTTCGAGCGTCCTCCGTTGTGGCATATACAATACGTTTCTTAGGGTCATCTGCTACTTTCTAAGACTCCCGGCATTATCTTTGTTCCTCACAGCCCAGCAAGTCGTTGGTGCCTCCGAGTCGCTGCCGGTAAGCCCTTACATGACTTGTATGGTCACGCGGGGGCGTATCATATCCTGGAAACATGTACCAAATGAGAGTGGGGTTTAGGGGCTACTGTATTCAAAGTAGAAAAATATATAGAATCCCAAAATACGACATAAAATGAGATGGGACGTCCTAAGTAAATCTAGAGGACTTTAGTTGGTAGCATGGAAATGCGTCACATATTTTGCTGACTCTGCAAATGCTCCGACAACAACTGCGTGATCTCTGTCCAACCACGTAACGACGCAACTTGGGAGGGGGTCTCACCCGCTTTATCCTCGAGATGCACATTCGCGCCATGCTCCAATAGTATCCGTGCACCTTCAACGAAGCCCCAGTATGACGTCACGTGCAGCGGAGTCGCGTGGTCATCATCCAGTGCATCAACGTCCGCGCCATGTGCCAGTAAGCATCGCATGGTATCCAAAAACATATCCAAGGGATAGATGGTGTCATCCAAGCCGGTCACGACTTGGTGTAGTGGTGTCTGACCTTTCCTGGTCCGGGCGTGGATATTTGCACCATGCTCGAGCATCAACTGTACTCCCTTGGCGGATCCGTAATATGCAGCCTGATGCAGCAGGGACAAGTCGCCATCATTCTTTGCATCTAGGTCCGCACCATGCTCTAGCAAAAATTTCGCTACATCAAGAAGGCAGTCTTGAGTTCTGTCAGACTGCTCGTGCCACCCGTACATTGCCAAGTGCAGTGGCGTGTTGCCAGAGCAGTCCCGCACATTTATGTCCACATTGCGATCAACCAGCGTGCGAGTAACGCCGAGGAACCCTTCATACGCTGCCAGGTGGAGTGGAGTCCGGCCCTGATAGTCTCGAACATCCACGTCCACGTAGTGCCGAAGAAGTAACTCTGCGACATCGGCGTGTTCCCCTCGCAACGCTCCGTGCAATGGAGTCCCTAAATTGCATCTAACGTTCATATCCTCGGGACGCTTTGAGATGAGGTAATCCACCAAGCCGCGGTATCCACGTTGCGCAACGAAGTACAGGGGAATCACATCCGGTGGTTGTGGGTGTGGGTTGTCCCAACGGCCTTGGCAAATCCAGAACCACACAGAGAAGTGTGTTTTGTCTGCTTCAAGGAGGAGATCGACCCCATCCCGTATGTGCGACAAAACGCCCTCAAACTCCGCATGATCGCCGAAATTTTCAGCAGCATACTCGGCTAGAGGAAAGTTCTTGATGCTGTCTACATCGATGTGGGTGCTTAATCGGAGTAGGACACTGAGACAAGCCTGCGCCATGATCGTGTGTGCAGGCTCTAGGGGAATATGATGATAACGGGAGGCGTCGATTTTCGATGTGGCAAGGCGATCGGAAGTCAGGAATTCTTTGACCGAGAAATGCGAAAATTGGACCACGCGGGAATCCTTCGCCTTGCCCTCGATGACGGCGATCAAACTTGAACAGGCAGAAAGCACCGCCTGTTCTTGATCCTCCCACCTAAGCGCTTCGTTTAACTTCGGAACCCCTTCCGATGTGCCGAAGTCAACAGCAAGGATCTCAGCTAGCTCCTCCACACGAAGTGGGCGAACGGCAATGGCGAGGCACTGCAGGAGACGGTGAGCGTGTACTTGATTTGACTTGGGGATTTCCTGCAATATTCGTTCATATGTCGCGTCTAACGTTTCGGGCAATTCCGCCAGAATTCGCCGCACACTGGGCGGGAGACAGTGTCGCAATGTTTCCAGTTGGCAGAATACCCAACGAAACCTGAGTGAACGTTTGAGGATGTGATACTAGACATATATGAAGGCGTCCTCACATGCCATCGGCCCTCTCTGAGAGCACATCAATGACCACCTTCCTGTCTTCCTCCCGCCATCTCTGCATGTTCTTGTCTGAATAGACAACAGAGTTCACATAGTCGATGATGTCTTTTTTTTGTCCGCTCTGGTCATGAAGAGATATCCAATTTGATGTCAATGGTTCAAGAGAAGTTCGAATGTCGATCTCTGGACGACTTGTAATACATAGGTGCAAGTTCGGAAGGTTCAACTTGACGAGGTTCTCGACAAGTGACAAGACCTTGTCACGTGAGGACGGCACTCCGGTCGTGTTGGGGCACTCGTCGACCGCGTCGAAGACAAGATAGATCGGGGTCTGTGTAGAAAACCTGAGCATGTCTTGGAGACATTGTATGAGGGCACGATCACTGGGTTGTCGGGAGCCAGATTGGTGGTTTGCATAACAGGCAAAGAGAATGTCGCAGAGAGAAGTAGATTGATGGCTGAGCTGGACGAGGAGAGAAGAAAGTAATGCGTGGGAATCCTGCTTTCCAGTGTCCTTGAAATCAAAGAAGAAGTAAGCGACGTAGGCCGAACCCGTGTCAACGACGCAGTCAAGATCCTGGATGATCGATGAACTAGACGAAGGTCAACAATCCCGGCCGAATGATTTCGAGGTGTGACGAACCTGAGAACACTCTTCCCCGAACCGGCTATAGAAATAGAGGACCGTCAGCCAGAGCGAAGAAGAGGGGCGAGGGAATGTACGTTTTCCATAAATCCACAGTAATGAATTAGACTCCTTCCAACCCTTGAAGGCGTCACATGCCATGAACCATAGTGAGGTGCCTTCGTGGCGAGCATCGCTTGCAGTGTTATAATTTACAGATGGATCCGGGGGAGAGAGCCAATTTCTGAGGTCCTTTCTCAGCTGATCCCCTGTGAGAGCAATTAAGCCTTCACGGCCTGTATAATGAGTATTGGATGACGAACGCTTCTGATCGCCTATGTCATCTGCGACTTGCTGTACCTTGTCATCGACACCTTGTACCCT
Source organism: Russula foetens (assembly GCA_003316565.1). NCBI lineage: Eukaryota > Fungi > Basidiomycota > Agaricomycetes > Russulales > Russulaceae > Russula > Russula foetens. Next base: position 19,660 of record QFFA01000555.1, read on the forward strand.
GTCGTCGACCTGCTGAATATGGTCGTCCACACTCTTCACCTCATCATGGACCGCATGAGTGGCCTTCAAGCTCTGTGCAGCTGCCATCCGGACTTCCTCTTGAGTCAGCTGATCCAGTCGAGCCAGCGCATCGTGTATATCGGTCATCCTCACAACCTTCTTCAAATATCTCTCTGAACAACAATCAGTCGACAGTGACGACTCATACAAGCAATCAGCTTACTCGCTCGGCCCTGACTAATCTCCCTTGTCGCGATCGCTAGGATTGTGAGCACTTGAACCATGATCTTCACGATCATGTCGGTCATCCCTTCGGTCGGTGGAACTTGGACATAGGTCTCAAGGCGTCGAAAGAAATTCTCGATCCGCTCGAATATGTTCATGAGGGCATCCTGGCTCGCAGAAAGGCCTTTGGCCGCCTTAGAGAGAGCGCTGTCAGAGTGGTTGAGGTAGTGTAATTAAGATGCTCACTGAGAGAAGAATACCTATCCCGGTGAAGATCACCCCAGCAGGTGGATACACCTGTACAACGACGAGCATCAATACCTTGAACCATGCAACCCCGAACGCTCTTATTACTGACCAGGTTAATACCCGCACCGATAGCCTGAGAGAACTCGTAGAGCACATTGACAGTCGGATTTAGCCAGTTGGTTAACTTGTCATTGGTGCCACTGGTGCTGTGAGATTGGTCGAATGCGGGGATTTGCTCTCGTAGGACTGTAAGGACGGCATCGGGAGAGTTGCAGGCTTGGAGTTTGGGAAGCAGCGGGTGGGATTGGAGATCTTTCTTTGTCTTCTTATTATAGGCTTCTAGGGCATTGTCGAAGATAACTTGATAATTTGATGTTGAGGTGGTCACGGTGGGTGCGTGGGACATAGCGTTCGTCGGAGAAGAATACTACTATAGTAACAGTAGAGAAAGGCTCGGGAAAGGATAAGCCAAGGGTTCCTTGCACTAGACGTCTGGTCTGTGCGTTTCATGTTTGCGTTCACACGGATCATACTCTATATAAATGATAGACGCTCAGATTCGTTGGAAAAGATTCAACTGACGTGTACATATATTAGCAGTTCTCACACCACAGGTTAGAACCAGTCAAATTATAGTGTTTTATCTTTAAGACTAAGAACACTGTGTCTTATTCCGAGGCCAAGCGAGGAGGTCAATATACAAATATTCTACACGCGAATCGAGTAGAGGGGGAATGGGGGCTTTCCAGCGACCGACAATGTTGACAGAGGAAGTTTCACTGAATTGTTTTTAGATGCGCGACAGCGAGCACGTAGACGACGAGGGTGGGCGACGTTCGACGGTAACTGAAATGGCTAAGGTAAGACAGGAAAAACTGTAGAACGGAAGGCGGGAAGTCTAACTCGTCAAATACAAAAAACAAAGGAGCGCATGAATGAGCACTCATCGGCTCTATATTGTAAGGGAGGTACACTCGTTGGGCTCGGAATCGAGCTCGTTCGGCCTCGCGAAGCCCTCTCGATTGCGGTACACTTAATCTGACTACCTTTAGACACTCCTTTACTTCTGTTTCAGTTAGCTTAATGTCGATATTGAATGTCTGCCAAGCGTCGTCGTGCGACGAACGCCACATCCCCTTTGGGGGTTTTTCTCCTTCATGTTCCTCTCGCTCGTTTAGTCTCCGGTACTGGAACTCCTGTATATAACCCCCTCGCCTGGCCTCAGTCAGGCAGGATCATCATAGAGAAGAATATAGATGGTCTTTCCCCCCCTTTTGTCGCGTTCTTACGGAGCGAGGTTCCCCTTCGTTTCGTCCCGATAGGATTCCGGTGCGTCTTGCGGATTAACGCCCCGTCGACGTCGCTGGTCCTTTATTCCCTTACTCCAGCGTGTGCGCTCGGCTTTGCCGTAGCGTAAACGATTGGTTTTATTTTATTATATCCTACCTTCCTTTCTCGAACTCACTTTCAGGCCTTCCACCTGATCTACAATATACAGCAAAATTCCTTCCCCACATAGACGTGATCCAGACTTGTAAGGGGCCGTGCACGACGTGTGTGACGTAGAGCGACAGGATTTTCGGAGTGGCGCGCGTTTATGGCGTCGGCCGACGTGTCTTGGGTGATCCGTGCATCTTCGGCTGTAAGGATTGGGTTACAACGAGAGGAGTGGAGGGAAAAGAGTCAATCGAGGGTGGATGAAGGTAGGCTGAAGGCAAGGCGCGCAAAGCAAAGAGGGTGTAGAAGTGGTCATATATGCATCAAGCTTTGTTGCCCCGGCCCAGTTGGGTGCGTGGCACGGAACGCGCGATACATTACATAATACAGTATCTTTTTTTGAACGCGTGTTCAACAACATACAGACGCAAACCAACCTTACAACGTGTGGTCAATGGTAACAACAAGCAGATATTTTCAGATTCATCCCAAATATGCCGAATTCAAAGGAATATACAGGGAAATCAAGTTAGACGTCCTCGGCGACTACCCCTTTGACGAAGAGAGAGCGATAGAAAGAACGATGATGAAAGTGCTCTTGGAGGACACATATTTTGGGTCCCTGTATACGTATGTTTTCAGCAGTCTCCGATTGTTCCCTATGACGTCCCTCCCTTTGTTACAACATCACGTCCAATCCCCATTTCTGACAGTTCAACGAGAACAATTTTCTACGTCCAGCTCCGACAGCGATTCTGACGCGTCAGGACTCTCGTGACCACTTCTCCCACTCGTCGCCGCCCGCTCGTCCCCACCCATCATTGTAGGCAGGATTCCCCACCGCAGGCGACAGGCGAGACCGTGACAGTCGGACGCCAACTCGACCGCCCCATCACCGTCGGGACTCGCCACGTGATCGACGCGATGATGATAAGTTAGCCGATCCGCATCGCCACCTCACTCTCGCAGAGACGACGATCGACGGACGGCGGTCGAAGTGGTTACGGCCGTAATCGTCGCGAGTCACCCCCCGCTGGGTTGGTATCGTCAACGCAGCGACTCGGTCCCGAGGACGCCTCCTCGTGAGCGTTACGAGCGTGAACGTAGAGCGTTCTCCGCCATGCTGCGATAGCGCACGGAGCGTTCCTCCATTGTGTCATATGAGATACGTTTCGCAGGGACATTTTACTAAGGACTCGGACCTTAATTTGGCCACTTTCTAAGACTCCCAAGGCATCATCTCTGTTCCTCACGCTCCGGTGAGTCTTTGGTGGCTCCTGCCAGTCAGCCCTTAAATGACTTGTATTGTCACGTTGGGACGTATCCTGTAACATGTATCAAATGACAGACAGGGTTTACGATTTTGGGGCTACCGTATTCAAGTATAAAATCCCAAAAATACACGATATAAAATGAGATAGAACGTCCTAAGTCATCTAGAGGACATGGTAACCCGAAATTGTGTCATATGTTTTCCTGACTCTGCAAATGCTCCGACAACAACTGCGTGACCTTCTTGCGACCAAGCGCCAAGGCAACCTGGAAGGGTGTCCTACCCTCGTTATCCTGGAGGTGCACATTCGCGCGATGCTCCAACATTAGTCTCACAGCCTTGGCGCAGCCCCAGTATGACGACACATGCAGCGGAGTCGTGTGGTCATCATCCAGTGAATTAATGTCCGCACCATGTTCCAGTAAGCACCGTACAGTATTCAAACAGTTACCCAAAAACAGATTATCGTCCTCCAAGCCGGCTAAGACACGGTGGAGTGGTGTCTGACCCTTCTTGTTCCTTGCACGGGTATTTGCACCATGCCCAAGCATCAACTGTACGCCCTTTACCGATCCGTAGTATGAAGCTTGATGTAGCGGGCTCGAGTGGTTATCATTCTTTGCATCTGGGTTCGCGCCATGCTCTAGTAAAAACTTTATCACACCAACTCGCCTGTTTCGAAGACTCTGGGACTCGACGTTCCATTCATGGATTGCTCGGTGTAGTGGTGTGTTGCCAAAGTCGTCCTGCGCGTTTACGTCCGCATTGAGCTCAACCAGTGTGCGAGTAATACCGAGGAATCCACGATATGCTGCCAGGTGCAGCGGAG
>QFFA01000561.1:0-12559 GCA_003316565.1 Russula foetens
TATGACGTCAAGCTGCCATGTGGTCACATAACTAACTCCGTCCCTTGGTATGTATTTTTCGTGTTTGTCTCCCAATTCCGTTCTAAGTCTTCCTGTAGCCACATGCTGGAAAATTTGAAGGCTGTCAAGTGTGTTGCTCGAACTTCAAAGCGTCTACCGGGTTGTGAGCATAGTGCTACAATGGCTTGTAGCAGGGACCCTGCTACCGTCACGTGCAAGGCGGTCTGTGGGGATTTGACTGAGTGCTGTTCTCGGAAATGCACTTCCAGATGTCATGAATGTCAGAAGGTCACAAAAGAGAAAACGGCTGGAGGTGTCCGTCCGTCCGTTCGCGCTCACCATCGAAGCCATCCTTGCGAGCGGTTACTTAAATGCCAACACTACTGCGGACTTCCTTGTTCCGCCGATCATTCATGTAACCCGAAATGTCCACAAGAATGTAGACAGCGTTGTCATCATCGCAAATGCGACAAGCCATGCTGGGAGCCCTGCCCTCCGTGTATGGAGCCATGTGAATGGCGCTGTTCCCATCAGGCATGTCCCGTAGTATGCGGCTCGGTGAGTCCGAAATAATATTTCCGGGCTCCTCACTGAGTTCTGATCCTGCGTTTGTAGATTTGCTCTCGATTGCCGTGTGACGTTATGTGCAGACAAAAGCTAGCCTGCGGTCACGACTGTCCTTCGGGTATGTGCTCTTGGCTCTGTCCCATTCTCCGACGGGCATTCGCGAACTTAAATTCTTTCTCTAGTGTGTGGAGAGCCTTGCGATGAGCAAGCATGCATCTTATGCCTCCCGGATGACCGAAAAGATGATATTGTCGACCTAATAATGCAAAGGAAACTGGCGGAGATTGACCTTAGCTCCGAGGACATCTCAGAACGCCTCATCAGACTGGCATGTGGACACATCTTCACTGTTGAGACGCTGGACGGACATTGTGGCATGTCTGCCTACTACGAAATTGACCCCATGGGCGTTTTCACTGCCACCAAAGCGCCCCCGGTGAGCTATCAGAACCCCCCGTCTTGTCCCACCTGTCGTGGGCCTGTCACAGCTCTCAGATATGGTCGGGTTACGAAGCGGGCCAATCTGGATATCCTGGAGCAGAACGTAGCAAGTACAATGTCGTCGGAACTGGAGAAGATAAGCCCACAGATTGAAGAAATTACGGCAAGACTGGAGAGTGCAAAGGACGAAGCGAAAAAGATCTCTTTCAGTCCGGCGGCGAGCGGAGCAGATGACTTTGATCGTCTTGCCGAGATCCGTAGAACTCGATTTGGAAAGGAATCGGAGCCCCTTCCCCATGAAGTCATTCACCAGGCTGGTATGAAGACCGTTCATGGATTTTCGGGAGAGGAGAGCCGGGCTTGGAACAAGATCGTCCGCGACCTTCTCAAAGTGTACAAGAAAGTTGCGGAGGTCGCTAGGACATGTGGACCACATGTGCAAGCATACGGTGCTGCGCTCGCCACTCTGTACCGTCTGGAACTTGCTGCTATTGCCAGCGACCCTGTGCGGGCTTGCAACAAGCCGGAGCCATTGGCGATGGACGCGGTCAACAAGAAGATCGGGCAGCCTCCGCACAAAGCGGACACGCGATTTCAAGTGGAAGGTTTCTTCCTTTCTCTCGAGTTGCGGTATACATTGGCGGAAATTGCACAGAGCCGAATTGAAGGTCTAAACGCGGGTTCACAGGATGAAGACGTTGCGGTGCACTTGCAACTATGGCGATCATACGCGTCATTTATCTACGAGTCCTGCATACGCGACGCAGAAAAGGCTCTCTCTATCGCCCAAAAGTCAACAGCTTCCCGCCTTGCTGCGCGCGCCGGGGTGTACATCCTTCGTGGAAAGCTCGAACTGTTCCGCTTCGAGATTTTGATCGAACGCGCCTTGCTAGCTCGAGATGGACTTCTGGACACTAGCCATCGAGAGAAGTTGAGCACGAAGGCACGACGAGAAGCAAACGTCACGGTTTCTCGGTTGAAGGAATTAGAGTCAACATACATTCGCAGTCGCCCAGCCACAGATGTGGGTGAATTGAACGCCGAAAGAGCATGGTTCGGTCAACATTGCCGCGAAAGGGGAGATAAGTTTGTGGAGGAATATAGTAAGTTGGCAAAGCATCTCCTTACAGAGAGCGGCTATGTCCCCCTGTCTCTGCAAGAAAAAGAGGACATTGTCAAGGCTTTCGGGTTCTGTAAGTCATTGATTGACTTCGAGCCAGGACGGATAATGACAACGTTGCATTTCTAGCTCACAGGGGACACTTCTACAACTGCGAAAACGGGCACACCTTCGTAATTACGGAAGTCAGTGGTCCCCTGCTTGTTCACAGATGGTTAGAAAGCTTATAACCTTTCGTAGTGCGGTGGTGCCATGGAATCGGCGAGGTGCCCCGAGTGCAGGGCACCCATTGGCGGTTCCGGACATCGGTTGAATAACTCAAATACGCGTGCGACGGAGTTCGAGGAGATTGCGCGCCATCAGGGTTCTCTAGACTCCCCTTGGAGGTGGGGAAGAGGTTTCTGAAATGGGGTTCTATGGCATCGAGTTATAAGCATTATATGAAATGGGGCCAGGCTACGAGTAGAAATGGATAGTGATACGATGCTTACAAGTTACTGTTGCAAACACGGGCATGAGCGGATCGATAAGATCATATCCCCAGTACATGACTCGGAATATCCCTACATTCAATATTCAACGTATTCAACCTTCATAACTGTGACAGATGCACGCTCGTTTAGCTCAGAACCTCGGACCTTTATCGCAACAATTCATATGGATGTAGTTAACCCTTTTGTCCCTCAGTTCCCGTGCTTACCCACACGTCCTGAGGCTCGATGCGTTCCTGGAACTCATTTCTTAGCACACACGCTTTCTACACTCCCTGATCAAGAACATGACATTTTAGTCGTACATTCCATTATCTTTTTCGCCTTTGCAGGCCATCCTGTATGGCGGTTCGAGGCGCGTCATTGAGTATGCTGCTCCGCCCGAACAATGGCGAGTCGATCAATGTAGCCAGCTCGTTCCGGTTGCCGTGTGAGGAACTGGAAGACCCGCCTCAAAATATGGTCCACGACTCCGTCGAAGCTATGTCCAAGATTTTCCGTGTCAAGGAGGCCAATAGTACGTACCGTGCCCATTCAAGTCTCGTCTGTTCTAATTCCCTAGCCGCTGTCTCCTCGTCGATGCTACGACAAAGTGCGGTAACGCATAATCAGGTATTACCATAGTCACGCGGACCGAGCGCATGCCGGAGTAAGGGTCATTCCCCTGACTTCTCGTAGATACGTGGCGCTTCAAAGAGGTCGGCGTGGGCCTGGAGAAGGTGAACAATCTCTCGACAGTATGTATCAAAACTTGAAGGTTCCATACAAAGATGCGGTGTGGTACAGAATTGCAGCTATTATACGTGTACGCATGCAAATGCGTCGACAGATATGACCTGGATTTGCTCCGCATACTTCCATTTGGGTAGGAAGGTGTTTCCATCTTTCCCACGGGTTACGGTGACGGTGGGTAGGGTGGTTGCGATTTGTGAAATTTGGTGGGGCCACTGATATCGTCCCGGACGAGTCACACTGCATGGCTCCTGAGATTTCGGTTGTAGAATGATGGGTCTAGGGGAAGTAGGGTAGGGTTTAAGTTCGTCGCAAGAATGTCACACGGATTATGTTGACACCCGATACACCGCTGGTACAAAAGGAGGGGTGACAATTCTCCTTGTTCCAGGCCTCCGGTAGGTCAAGAAATAATGTTGATCAGACTATGAGCTAGGAAAAGCAGGAGCGATGGGTCTCACCAATGACGGTCACCATGCCGCCTGTATACTGGATGTCCGACTCGACAATCATGCGAACCTCTTCAATACTCTCCGCTTCTTACGACATTAGCGACCCTGTCATTCTCGTGAATCTCGTCGGTACGGTCTGGTGCCAAATGGACACCTAAAACACTGCGCAGAATTGGGAGTTGTCAAGTGACAGGGCTGTAGCACGTAGTATCTAAGCTGAGCTAAGCTCCCTTGTACTCGACTCGTACTGAGTCGTACAGTCACAGATTGTCACAAACAAAGTTTGACATTTTGTAAAGTACTGACTTGACACTATTCTGAACAATCTGCAGGAGATTTCAGGCCTTTTCAGGTATGGAGGAGGGGAAAAAACTAATCATTCAAGAGGGTCATGTTCAGAGAAATTCAGACACTTGCATCTATTCCTCACCATTTGTAATTGGTCATGTATCATTAAGAGATGTAGCAATGGTAGAGCTGGGTGGTGGTTTTGGTCATAATGTTTTGCTTAGAGAGTGAGCAGGGTGGGCCCGTGGGGTTCGATTCCAAGATGGTGCACTACATTTTTCGTCAATCAAACCACAACGCGTGAGCACGTGCCCTCGCAGATTTGAAGTACCGACCCAAACTCAAAGTTTTGGTGGACACGTGCACTCGGCCTCAAGGCCTCAAGACTCGAGAGAAGGGACACGATGAAAATTCAGTCATTTTGCTCAAAAAAAAGACGAGTTAATTCACATTTGTGTCAGCTTTTCCATGGAAGTAAGACAGAAGTTTGTTTTTCTTGGTTGTGTGTCCATGCATTTTTGTACGAGTAGTGGGCAGCTTAGCTCAGCTGTACGGTATATAAAACTGAGCCTGTTGGCTGGACAATTATGTAAAGCCCGTCGATCGCGGGAAATATGCGGACTTCTGACGGCCATGGATCACTGTCATTGGCATACAGCTTCGTGTATTCGGACAAGGGTACGGTGTGCTAAGTGATATTGACTGCCTGAGGACATTGAGTATGCATGCGAGTTGGTCCGGTAAAACAGAAATGTTGGCAACCCAGTTGCAACTGGCGGAGTCGGGATGTACATACCACCGGAGTACTACCGGAGTGGGGGTCATCGGAGTCCCAAACAGCGGCAGCCGCCTCCCTCGTCTTCCGGTTTCTCTGGCACGACTCGGACGGTGATCGATAAATGGGCACATTTCACGTCGCATTTAACGCCGGCTATTTCGCCTCACATCTCCATTAACAGGATCCCAGGGTTCTGATGTCAGTCGACTAACTCGAGATCTGTCATTCTGGTGACAATGTCCGACTCGCCCATCTTGCATATTCGTATACTTCACGCCGCCCACACCCATGCAACTTGAAGCACCTATGCGTGCAGCGCTCCGACTTGATTACTCGTACAATGTCACTCATGTCACCTCGTGTTTTGATGTACATACCAGGAACAGGACCTTATCCACCTTGCACCGTTCCAGAGACTGTCGAAACGCCTATCAGTCACTGGTCGGGCGCCATTACGTTTGATAGCCAGCGCACACTTCGTGGGAAACACGTGCCATGTGGTTAACACAGGCATTTTCGGTTTGTGTGTTCTTCCAGTTGATTCTAGGAACGTCCGTCCACTGACCATCCAGCCAAACGCAGAATTGTCACGGTTATGGTTACGGCTAAGACACTCAGCCAGGCCAGCTATGACTAACCAATAAAACACCCTTGGTGCAAAGGCAAGCTACTGTGGCCAGAGCAGGCTGTTCGCTATTCATCACACTACGTCATTCCTCGTTTTGGATAATAGGGTGTTGTTTTAGGGTGTTGTTTTCGTCGTCCAATCAAACATTGTCCCTGTGTTTACCTGAATCCTCGCCACACAAGCGCGCGTACTTTCCTCGCCACACGCGCGTCTCGCAACCTTGGACCCTAACATCTCCCTCATCAGGGTTCATCGCCTAACTCATCACATCTCTTATCCTCGTCTTCTCTTCATGTCCTCAAACAGCTCGACTGGTCGCCGTGGACGGCGAGGTGGTGCCCGCGGCGCCAATCCTCCTGGTCATAGTGGCCGTGGTCGTGGTGGTGTGTCTCCGATTGATCGAACCGCAGTCCCCAAGGGAATATGTGCCTTTTATTGGTCCTCTGGAGCCTGTAATCGTGGCTTCGACTGTACTTTCAAGCACGAAGCAAAGCCTGAGGTCCAAGATTCTTCATCCGTGACACAACCCGTAGACGAGATCCCCGACTTTTTCTCGCTTGAAGGGTTGGCCATTAACAACGGCTTGATCGCGGACTCCCAACACAATCTTAGTCCAAGTGAAGCGCATAATCATCTCAGGTCCTACCTATTCGACAATTATGTATTTCGAAATGCAATCAACGTCGAGTGCTTCTCTCGTATTTTTGCAAGTGTCAATTCCCGGAATCGAGCATGGGTATGGAACATAAACATAACGATGCCTCATTTCTAACGCTCAGTTATCACATGATATAGGATTCTAACCAGGCTCAGGTCAGTATGTATATAGAATTGACTGTACGTGAAAGTTGATTCATTATCTACGCGATAGGCTTTCCTCGACACCATTGTTCATGTACGTCTGGTCATCGAGTTTTCAATTTCAGCACTAATAACGTGGCCCAAGGGTAATGCTTTGCTACGAATCGGCGACGTTTTGAGATTTTCACCGGTCGCCGTCAATGTCGGTACTGGCCCGTCAACTCTCTCATATCAGAAGGGATACTTCCCAATTCTTGAGGTACACCCCCTTGTAGAACCATTACCTAGTCCTGATTACCCCGCTTCACAGTTCCTATCTTCGGACCTAGTGCTAAAGACAACCATGCATCAGAATACAAAGTGGGTCATGGACCAAACTTCACCGGATCTTGCGTCCTGAAGAGTTATTCCAGCAAAATATACACCCTCATAGATCAGAATTATGATGAATTTCAAACAACTACCCGCGATTGCATGGCCTCGATGATAGACGCTCAGACCTGGGAGGACCGCTCGCCTCGTCTTCCCATGTCACGAAGAAACACGTTGAGTGGAGTGATAGTCTTCAAGACTCTTTCTATTGTCCTATCCCAGTAAGTATTCACATTTTCTGTGTCGGACCTACTCTTACCTATTTACATAGGTATCTTTCTCGTTTCAAGCGGGCAATACAAAATCATCCTGAATTACGTGACTTCGTCAAAGATCTTTTCCTGTGGTTTTCTCGTTGGGCTTCAGCCGTCAGGGCAACGCCACCTTCCTTCGCCGATTCCATTGTTCTGTCAAGTTCTGAGATCCGCAACCTCACGTTGGCGGAGCTCGAGAAAGACGTCGCCCGGCTCAAATCGATCGTAGATAGGGAATACGGTGATGCAGAAAGAATGAGGCGGCCTGTGGGACACGCCACAGTCACTGCCGATCAGATGCAACAGGCTTTTACTGCACGCCTAAATCACACCTATGAAGCCCCTGGCACATTGCGTGATGGGGGTCCCCGTCACGATAACGATCTCACAGATATACGTGATATCCGAATTGCCCCGACGCACCAAGAACTGCTATGTCCATTGCCACCTTATCTCCCGGTCTTCCTTCCGACGGCGCCTCACCATCTTCCCGAGAGTTCAATGCAACGGCACCTTGATATTCAATTCCGACTTTTGAGAGAAGAGATGATGTATGTCGTTGTTTATTCAGCAGTTCCTTACACTGATCGCATTTCGTTAAGTGCCTCCATCCGACAATCAATGGGAGAACTTCATAAAGATCTTGAGATCATATGGACTCAGAGATCTCGTTCAAAGCAGAATACTACGATACTGGAGAAGTTACTGACATCCAAGGGAGGCGCATATAGAACATCTGGCGTCAATTCCGTGTTCTTTCACCTGTACACCGGTGCTCGATTTGCGCCCGTAAAGGCCGAACGTCGTAGGTTTACCACTGGCGTGCTTCTCGACGCACCGAAAGGAGCTGCACGTGATCAGAGCGGAAAAAAGCGGGCAGAGTACTGGGAACACTCAAAGCGTTTGCAACACGGCAGTCTGGTTGCCTTGATCCTTATTTCTCCAGGCCTATCCCAAGTGTTCCTTGGAACAATCGCATCGATGGCGGCCGACATTGGGGAGTCCGCCAAAGCTGATACAGAAAGTATTCAGCTTCGGATATCCTTCTTCGATGCCGAGATAGAACTCATGGCCTTACGTCGCCAACCGATTTCCATTGACACGTCAACATACGCGGTACTATTGGACAATAGCATTATGTTCGAATCAGTAAACCCGTTCCTCCGAACTCTACAGAACGTAGAACCTACCTCCATCCCCTTCTCCGACATCATTTCATATTCTGGGCATCTCCATCCCTTAACAGTTGGAGTCCCTCGTTATGCCCGTATCCCGCAGTTCAGATTCAATTTGCAGTGCTTAGCTCGACCTGGCATGAATATTCCAAGTCTCGATGTCAATAACGCGGCATCTGTGGCACTCGCACGCCGACAATTATCGCGCTCTAGTGATTTGGACCCTTCACAAGTCGATGCGCTGGTTGATACACTTACGCGTGAAGTTTCTCTGATACAAGGGTTCGTTCTATACTCCTTTTTTTTAACTCCCTTCTCATTGCCGAGCTATCAGCCCCCCTGGGACAGGAAAGGTACGAGAATATCGTTCAAAGTCAAATACGCTCATCCGATACGTCAACCACAGAGTTACACAGCGAAGGAGATCCTTCGCGTACTGTTCTCTAGCAAAATCAGGCCGATAGGTGGGTGGACCCAACTCTTAACTCCGCTGTATACTTACAGTCTCTCAGTCCTCATTGCCTTCACGAACCACGCGCTCGACCACATGCTGACGTCTGTCCTTGATTCACAAATTACCACAAATGTTGTGCGCCTTGGGTCTAGAGCTACGGATCAACGCATTGCACAGTATAGCTTACAAAAGCTAGAGCAGCTTTCGGGCTGTGGAGACCTTGATCGACCAAGGAGGCGTCAATATGCTGCCTTGAAGGGGGTTGAGGAAAATATGGCTCGTATCGTGAACCAGATACAATTACCCCAATTAACGTCGGAAGATGCTCAGAAATTCCTTCATTTTCGTTATCCCAGGCATGCTGATTCTCTTAGAGAACCCCCATTTTGGATCGCAGAGCTCTTCCGACGGGCCACGGAAGATGAGAACGCGAATGGGGAATGGACACAGGTATCTAAGGGCAAGAAGACTACTCAGGATCAAGCGATTACAGGGATTTACGGATTTTGGAAGAGCGGCCGTGACATCGAATTTATCGAGCCACCCTCGACGTCCTTGGCACCTAAGAGCAACAGAGCATCGGACATACGACGGGCCTTCTTTAACGAACTAGGTTTCTCTGGCATGATGCCCTCAATTCCTTCGAGGAGGCGCCCGCTTGAACATCTTCTTGACGGTACTGCCGATATCTGGTCGATGTCAATCTCCGAAAGAAAGTGCCTCGCGCAGTCATGGGAGGACGATATGCGCAACATAGCCTATGAATCAAATCTGCAAGAGTTTCAAGCCCTGAAGGAACAATATAAGGACGCTTGTAAAGCATACGAGGACATCCAAGATGACGTCAGTCGATTAAGGACCCTCTCTGCTTATCATTGACGAAATCCACTTACTTGTAGGTTCGACGCAGGCTCCTTAGTAGAACAGACCTCATTGCGTGTACTACGACTGGTGTGTAACCTGGTGATGGATGGACAAAAGAGCTGACTAAGTTATGTAAGGCGCTGCGAAGCTCATCTCTCTGCTCACGGTCAGTCAAAATGCCTGTGAAAGCATGCGATGTTGACTTGTACCCATAGAGTATCGGGCCAAAAGTTGTTATGGTCGAGGAGGCTGGCCAAGTTCTCGAAGCCCATATTCTGGCCTCTCTTGTTCCTTCGGGTACACTTTATACTACTCCAGCGAGGCTGCGTGGCTCATTTCTTCCGACGTAGTTGAGCACCTCATCTGTATCGGAGATCCCCAGCAATTACGCCCAACTGTATCGACATTTAGTGAGTAGTCAGCTCTCGTCGTCACGAAAGGCCTAACGTTATGGAAAGCCTTGTCAATGGACAGCAGACCTGGCAAGGAGCTTTACAAGTTTGACCGTTCAATGATGGAGCGCCTTTCCGATATGGGAATGGCCATGTCTCAAATCAACGTTCAGCGACGCATGCGGCCGGCTATCTCTCACTTTGTGCGGTGAGAAAATACGATCCGGTCGATATACTGACCAAGAACTCATATGCACTGATAGAATGATTTTATACCCGAAACTCGAGGATCACGAGTCTGTTCGCCGCTATCCACCCGTACAAGGTGTGGATGAGAACGTTTTCTTTTTCTCACACAAAAACACAGAGAACGCGGAGTCAGACTCTGTTTCTAAGTACAACATGTTTGAGGTGTGCCATTTTGCAAACTCCACATCTACACTATAACTCAATATTCCCTATTACCTGACCAGGTCGAGATGATACGTGACCTTGTTTTGTATTTCTTGAAACAAGGCCCTTACGATGGTGTCGGTGACATCGCTGTACTCTGCGCTTACCTTGGACAACTACAGAAGGTCAGGGCGGCCCTACGAGACCTTCAAATCGCAGTTAGCGTGGATGAACGCGATGAAGAGCAGCTCGAGCGCACAGGCCTGGGCAACGATGACGAAATAGGGTTCACTCAAGTCCAAGTTGCGAGACATGTTGGTACTTTTATCGACTTCTGAGGCATACCATTTTGATATCATGTTCGCACGTAGATTCGTATCGGTACAGTGGATACCTTTCAAGGCCAAGAAGCGAAAATCGTTATAATCTCCTTGGTGCGAAATTCCGGCTCATTCGAAGAAGGTCGTGATGGTTCGATTGGCTTCCTAAAGGTGGATAGCCCACCGTGATCATATTCCGTAGAGGACTGACAGTCCCCTAACTTGTTTAGAGCCCTAATAGGATCAATGTCGCGCTGTCGCGCGCCAAACATGGATTGTATATCCTCGGCAACGCCTCAAATCTAAGGAAAAATGAGACATGGAGAACCGTCCTCGATGAGATGGAGAACAAAGACCAGATCGGCTACGCATTCCCAATCGTTTGTCCGCGTCACCCCAGGACTAGGCAGTTCGTTTCAAAGCCTGGAGAGCTCCCTACAGTGGCTCCCGAAGGTGGCTGCCTCTCACCTTGCGAATATCGTCTGTCCTGTGGACATGTGTGTCCATCTGTGGTATATTAATCCATATCAATTGTCGTGCTTTCGCTAATCACGAGATTAAAGTGTCACACTGATAAGGACAACCACCGAAGGATGAAGTGCAATCAGCCCTGTTTGAGACTTGCATGTCCTAGGGTTCATCCTTGTCCATTGTTATGTTCCGACGACTGTGGGGACTGCCAGTTCCCCATCTATGACGTCAAGCTGCCATGCGGTCACATAACTAACTCCGTCCCTTGGAAAGTGATGTTCATGTTTGTTTCCTAATTCCGTTTTAATGCTTCCTTTAGCCACATGCTCGAGAATTTGAAGGCCGTCAAGTGTGTTGCTCAAACTTCAAAGCGTCTACCGGGCTGTGAGCATAGTGCTACAATGGCTTGTAGCAAGGACCCTGCTACCGTCACGTGTAAGGCTATCTGTGGGGGCTTGACTTCGTGCTGTTCTCGCCGATGCACTTCTAGGTGCCATGAATGTCAGAAGGTCACGGAAGAGAAAACGGCCGGAGCCGTGCGTCCCTTGGTCCGTGCTCACCATCGAGACCATCCTTGCGAGCGGTTGCTTAAATGCCAACACCTTTGTGGGCTTCCTTGTTCTTCCGATCATTCATGCAACCCGAAATGTTCACAAGCGTGTCGACAACGCTGTAACCATCGTAAATGCGAAAAGCCATGCTGGGATCTCTGCCCTCCGTGTATGATGCCATGTGAATGGCGCTGTCCGCACCACGAATGTCCCGTGGTGTGCGGTTCGGTAAGTTCGAAAGAACTTTGCTTGATGCCCCATTGAGTCTGAGTGTACCCTCATAGATTTGTTCTCGCTTGCCCTGTGACATCCCGTGCAAGCAAAGGCTAGCTTGCGGTCATGAATGTCCTTCGGGTATGTGTTCTGTGTTCCACTTTCTGACATCTTCCCTACGACTGATCTTCTTGTCCTAAGTGTGCGGAGAACCCTGTGAACAGCAGACGTGCATCTCATGTATCACGGACGAGCGAAAGGCTGACATTGTCGACTTCATAATGCAAAGGAAACTGGCGGAGATTGACCTTAGCTCCGAGGACATCTCAGAACGCCTCATCAAACTGGCGTGCGGGCATATTTTCACTGCTGAAACGCTAGATGGACATTGTAACATGTCTGAGTACTACGAGATCGACCCCATGGGCGTTTTCACTGCCACCAAAGCGCCCCCGGTGAACTATCAGAACCCCCCGTCTTGTCCCACCTGTCGTGGGCCTATCACAGCTCTCAGATATGGTCGGGTTACGAAGCGGGCCAATCTGGATATCCTGGAGCAGAACGTAGCAAGTACAATGTCGTCGGAACTGGAGAGGATAAGCCCACAGATTGAAGAAATTTCGGCGAAACTGGGAAATACAAAGGACGAAGCGAAAAATATCCCGTTTAGCAAGACAGAACAGGGAGCAGAGGACTTTGATCGTCTTGAACAGAATCGTAGGACTCAATTTGGCAAGGAATCGGAGCCCCTTCCCCATGAAGTCATTCACCAGGCTGGTATGAAGACCGTTCATGGATTTTC
>QFFA01000564.1:0-44469 GCA_003316565.1 Russula foetens
CAGCTTCCTTATTGTCTATTTCCTTGGTAGTCTTGGAGTACATAGCATATAGTGGCAATGAGCCATGATGGTCGTCGACTTCGTCCAGCGATGACTCGGATTGTTGCGGGGAACTTGGCATTGACTGACGCCGATATAGATGAACATCTACCATGCAACATTTGTGAAAGTTAGGAAGGATGGATCGAAGTGACGAGTCAACACATACCAGACCCACTCCCACTCTCGAGATTGTGGCGGGATGACAGCAGTGACGGACCCCATGTTGATTGAGGCTGGTCAGGATAACCACCAGTATCTACCATTTCTATTCGTGAAACTTAGCAAGGACAGGTCAGAGTTATGCATAGATACATGCCAACGTCATTCCCGCTCCCTGGATCCTGGTGACGAGATTGGGACATTGAAGATACGTTACCTGACACTGAATGAATACAGAGATTGGGGGGCTGTTAATAGACAGGTCGAGTGGGATGTGGTCGCAAGGGAGACACAGTCTGTGACGCTGGTTGTCCTAGGGTACACGGCCCACACGGCGCCACACCCGCCTCAAATCATGGATGGGGCTGTGCAAGGGCGCGTCGGACCGGCAATCCGGGAACGTGCCGGTCCGCTCCCATCCATCCCACCGCCCTGCTCACAACGGTTCCAACATGCACACTAACGTTGCGAAGCTTGCTTCCGGAATGACCGTCGGAGGCACTATTTCTCTGCATTTGATCTCTTCCGTCCCACATATGGGTCCTTAGTCCATGCTGAATACGTCTACGACTCGAGCCTCGAACCCTGATATTAACAGAAGAAACTCGACGCTCTCGAACTGGTCCGAGTCTCCCTCTAATTCAGAATCCTCCTAGAATGGGTGGAAGCACAGTGCGAACGGGAGGGGCTCATCTGTATCGACTTCATCCGACGCGGAAGTGACGGAGATGCTAGCGAGGTTAGTAGGAGTTGTTGACGTAGCGATAGCTCTGTGGACGGTGAGTGGACCGGAGATTGGACTGACTTGGATTTTCTTGGGGCTGACGAGGCTGACAGCGGAGTGGAGGTCTCCTTGGAACTTTGGAGGGGGAAGGTGCCCTTTCAAATCTTAGACCCGGTGGCTTTGCAGGGGACCACGCATTTACAGTATCTTAACCAAAGAACGCACAGCATTGCTTTAACGAAAAAGCAGGTTGGAGCCTGCAGGGAGCGGCATCCGGGAGGACCAGAGATGGCATACCACTTCGCATACTCACACCCAATCGCACCGTTCGCACGACGTATCTTAGCACATCCTCATACGAATGGCGAGCAGCTGGGCAGTGTTCCGAACTGTAAGAATGAACAATTAGAATTCGTAACCGGATAGTAGACCTTTCTCCTGAGGCCATTCCGTGTATCGCAAAGGGTGGGAGTGGTTGATATCTGTCGATACTCATCGAAGATGGTCGATTGTGTTGCGATACTCCGAGTCGGATTCGAGCCCGCCTAAATCATGAGTGCGTGGAGCACAAAAATTGCTCTTGATATTTCCCTTCAATCTTCCCTGAAATTCTCCGAACCCATAGTACAAAAGGCACGTAAATATTTACAACGGGGAACTGGGCGATCCCACCTCAGTCCCAACGAAGTCACCTGGGCCTGGCGCGTCCTCGCTGCGCTCGGAAACGTCTCCGACACACGTTATGATAGAATGGCCACCAGACTATGGGGGCAGAATTCGGAAGCATTAGGTCACATGAGTAGATAGCACTGTAATTATTCTCGAAGTGCTACATGAGGTTCTATACCCCGAAGCGCACAATAATGGACTCAGAGAAAAAAAAGGGAGCGCTGCGTGTTTGAACCCCAAAATATATGAACTCCATCGCCTTGCGCTACCACGCGTGAACCCAACAGATTGACGAAGGGGTGCAGTTGCAATGTCGTTCTCCAACGGGACGGCATCCCATCGAGAGAACCCATATCAATTGCGACCAGAACGGCGGAGAATTGCGGTATGAGGAGAATTGAGCAATAAGGTGCGCACGCCCGAAAACGTTAACCGACCGTGTGTTGGTGAGTCGTAGGGTAGAGGGTTACTCCACGTGTGAGTGAGTGAGTGTGGGGGTTCCGAGGCCACATTCCCGACGCGAGAACGTGCGAGTGCGACGCGGCAGGCAACCGTCGATGCGAGTGGGTCCGTGCCGGTTGAGGCATTATCTGCATCAATGAGAAATGATAGGGAAGGAAAGCGCACCGCGGACAGAGGACGATTGACGGCTCGTTGGCTCGAGTGATCGTCTTGTTGGTCGCGCGGAGTCGAAGGCACACAGAACTAAAAGAGAGAACGGGTAGGGCCAAAACGATTCCCTGCCTCTCGACGAGGTCAGGATTGGGTTTTTATTAGGATCCAACAAGGTACGCTACGAGGCCAAAAGAGGGTGTTTGAAGGGTATAACGAGTGAAGGTCCTGCCGCGACAGACCGCGCGGCGTCGTAAGGGGAACTGAACTAAAATGAACGAAATGAAAGCAATGCGTTTCGAAGCGCAACAGCGGGCGCGGGGGAGAGGACAAGGCGGTGTCGTTCGGTTCCCGTTGGCTAAGTGAATATAACGAAGGTTGAAGAAAAGTAAACAAAGTAATGTTAAAGGAATGTAAGGGCGTACAACTTCCATGTCAAACCAATACTAAACAATCCGTTCCACACAAGCAGGGCCATGCGCAGGGCCCGGCATTTCGGGGGTGTCGGGCACGATGTATCTGACTCGACCAGACGATGGAGTCCACGCGGCGCGCTCTTGTAGCGTCGGCCGTCGATTACAAGGCGGATCGGCAATGTCGGTTATTTTAGTGTGCAGCGAGGGGCAGGAGATAGTAGGCAACGATGAGGAGTGATTGCTAGCAACAGATAATAGATAGGAAGGAGGCGTTGCAGTGGCGTTGCATCCGAGTGCAACGCGTCGTGTGTCGGCGGTCGGTCTGTCGTCACGTGGTCGTGACGCTCCGTTCCGAGGGTGGCACGTGCTGGCCTTCCTTACAGAGTATTTCGCCGTTGTTGACCCGCTCGCATTTGGCCTGGGATGTATACAGTATATATATCTGCTTTACAAGGCATCAACATAATCCCCATCACATCGAACGGTCGTCACTTCAGACACCGCTATAATAACCGCTATAATAATTACAGAACAACCGGGTTCGCCCATTTCATAACATCTTTCCAGAAACCAACCCTCAAAATCTGGACGAAGCATCCTCTTGTCAGTGACTAGTTCTCGAAACCGAATTCATATCGTTTACATGTTCATGCGGGTGGGAAAACACTGCAGACAACTTTAGGATACTAGTAAGACAATGTCCCGAGGCGAAAGACACATGGGATACATACCGTCTTGTTGTCCTGCAGATGCGAAGGTCTTATGACAACATCAGAGGCTGGTAGTACCACCCGGCGGCGATTGACGGTGACCCTCACTCAAAATGAGAAGAGGGGTATCCTGATTATCGTATTGTGCACCGGTAGTTCCATCACGTCTAACGGGGGATTGATCCGAGACCGTCGCAGCTTGCGGAGAATCGGACAAAGGGATAGTTGTTGAGGGTGGAGCTCCCAGTGAATGAGGATCGTGATCAGTTCGCATCGGGGCAGAGTCGACGGACGGAGGGAGTATGACGGAATTAGTGCTATAAAGGGCCGGAGTCAGGATAGGAGTGGGTAATGAGCCTGGGACCAAAGGAATGGGCATTGTTACAGCTTCCCCCGATTGTTCGAGAGTAGAACTACCACCAATATTGGAGCTACGAACTGGGTCGGCGGTGCCAGGGGTGACGGAGGTGCCAGCGTTGCCCGCTGTCGCAGTGCTGGTGGCCAAGTCTTGTGACGCGGTCAGAGGGAGCTGGCTTGGTAAAGTAGGGTGGGGTGGTGCGTTTTGTGAATCAGCAAGCTGGGTGGGAGGCGAGATAGTAGGGAAGGTGATATCAGCAGGATTGTCTGCAGCAGGCGAGTCTGGATGATGACTCGCGATGTTACAGGAGGGATATGACAAGGCCCGTGATAGCACATTATCATCACTAATATTGCTGACGGGAGTGGGGAATCGGATCGGAGGATGTAAAGCGGCGAAAAGATGGCGAATCTCGGTGAGAATTTGAGCAGCGACGGTTCTCGTTCCTTCATCGGCTTTGTTCCTTGCCTTTTCGACGGCTTCATCCCACAGGGTGCAGAATTCGTGACGTAGCTCGGCAATAGTGTCATCAACACCAAATTGAGAAAGCCACTCTAGGACGCCTTGTTCCAAACGACCCGTGTTGAGAGCTTCGCGCACGACGTGAAGCAAGATAGCAAGTAACACGTTATCCCCGCCGAGTGCGAGGTGGTCTCGAAAAACTTCTTCCGGAACTCCAAATACCTCCCCAGCCAGCCTCGACCAGGGGAAATCACGATTCTGTGTGCGACAGATGATGCATGCAACGATGCGTTGTACATTCGGATAGATCAAATTGTCCCTGCTATGGCCCCAGCCAATTAGTTCAAGCCCAAACTCAACAGATTTCAGTGCTTCATCCCTGCGTCCATTGAAGAAGTTGCCAAGGATCTCCGAAACTGCACTAGGTCCGAGCGCTGAATGAGCAGCATCCAGGCAGGTGATCAGTCGCTTGGTTCTAGCCGATTCTGTGACCAAATGTACGTGTGATGAAAAGGTGCGGTCCAAGAATCGATCCAATGAATCTCGCAACTTGGTGCTAACCCTAGGATTGAGAGGTTGGACCAGTTTCGAGGCACAGAAGCCAGGGATGGCGTCAAAGACCAATTCGAGTGCGTCATCTTTGCCCTGGACGAGCAATAGACGTTCCAAGACCTCGGCGTCGATGGGAGAGGACGGCATCGAGGCCGCTTCCTCCAGCCGCATCCTTTTACCCTCAAAGAACCCTCTGCTGTAATGGTCGCTCAGTTCACGAGCATGATAAGAAAGGCGACGGAGGGGTTTTATCCAGGAACAAAATCGACACGCCACATATACAAAGCCAATATACAGGCGTAAAACCAATGGAGAAAACGGTGTGTACTGTAGACTGTGACCGAAAAATGCGTTGGACGTGTAAGTGGCATATACTAAGGTGGTTATCGCGATCCACCAAACGAGAGCAGCAAAGGTGGCATGATTGAGATTGAAGATATAGATGAGGAGACCAATCATGAAGAGGAAGAGGGAGAGATGCAGACAGAACGGAAGTGCGTTGCTGTCCCTGAAATTGAATGTGTGCTCCGCATTGGAAAGCGTTGCACGGACCCTCGCTCGCATTTCTGGAGAATATTCTTCACGTTGTGTAGCCGAGATATACCGAAGCACGAAACTCTTTGTTAACATCATTAACAGGGCACCCGATAGATTGACGAGCAGGGCCAATAACCAGAGTGAGTTTACCCAGACGACATATCTTGGTGGAGAGAATGGAGGTGGTTTGACCAAAGTAGACGGTATTGATGCATTTGATGCATTTGGACTAGCGGAGAGCTGATAAATGTTCTCAAGGTAGAAGGCCGAGGTGTCCTGGGAGTTGGGCTTTAGGTCTGGGATTGTGACTGCAAGCAATGCCGCGACAGTGGTAGAGAATAAACCGGTCTATGCTCCAATTGAGGTCACAACAATGGAGAAGTAACATGAGTGCTTACAAAAACCAAGATCCCGTCTGCGTCTTTTTGGCGGAGTTTGGCTTCATTATTATCCTCTTCCTCAGCAATCTTGGAATACATGGCATAGAGTGGCCACGAGCTATCACGGTCGTCGACTTTCTTCAGTAACGTTTCG
Organism: Russula foetens; assembly: GCA_003316565.1. Classification (NCBI taxonomy): domain Eukaryota; kingdom Fungi; phylum Basidiomycota; class Agaricomycetes; order Russulales; family Russulaceae; genus Russula; species Russula foetens. Next base: position 5,776 of record QFFA01000564.1, read on the forward strand.
TACTGTCGTGGCGGAGTTTGGTAAAGTGAATGAGGCCGATATGGAAGAACGTCTACCATGCACATTCGTGAAAGTTAGTGAAGATGGGTCAAAGTGACGAGCCAGCACATACCAGGCACACTCCAACTGACGAGACCGTGGCGGAGTGACAGCAGTGATGGACTCCGTGTTGGTTGAGGCTGGTCGGGATAACCACCAGTATCTATCATTTCTATTCGTGAAACTTGGCAAGGACAGGTCAGAGATATGCATAGATCCATACCGATGTCATTCACGCTCTCTGCATCCTGGTGACGACTCAGAGATTGGGACACTGAAGACATGTTACCTGACACTGAATGATTACAGAGATTGGAGGGCTGTTGATAAGTTGAGTCACAACTGGAGACACGGTCTGGCAATGGCTGTCACACACGCCAAAACACGTTGCTGACTGGGGACCTGGCCTGGGCATGGCGGACCGGCAATCTGGGACTGTCAGGGTTAGACCGTCCCGGGCCGTCCCATTGCTCCGCCCACAACCACAACGGTTCCAACATCCATGCCAACGTTGCAAAGCTTGCTTCTGGAACGACCATCGGAGGCACTATTTCCCTGCGTTTGACCTCTTCCTTCCCACATATGGGCCCCTAATTCCATGCCGAATCTGTCTACGACTCGAGCCTCGAACCCTGATATTAACAAAAGATAAGAAGAAACTCGACGCTCTCCAACAGGTCCGAGTCTTCCTCTAGCTCAGAAAACTCCCCGAATGGATTGAGGCACAATGCGAGGGGGCTCATCTATATCGACTTCATACGACGCGGAAGCAACAGAGATGCTTGCGAGGTTGGTAGGAGTTGCTGACGTAGCGATAGCTCTTTGTGTGCGGTGAGTGGACCGGATATTGGACTGACTTGGATTTTCTCGGGGCTGACGAGGCTGACAGCGGAGTGGAAGTCTCCTTGGAAGGGGTAAGTGTCTTTTCAAATCTTAGACCCGGTGGCTTTGAAGGGGACCGCTGACCACGCATTTACCTTACCGCAAGAACGGACAGCGTTGGTTTAAAGAAAAGCAGGTTGAAGCTTGCAGGGAGAGCGGCATCAGGGAGGACAAGAAATGACATACTACTTCGCATACTCACACCCGATCGTATGACGTATCTTAGCACATCCTCAGACGAATGGCGAGCAGCTGGGCAGTATCCGGAACTGTAAAATTGCACAATCGGAATTCGTAACCGGACAGTAGACCCTTCCCCTTGTACCATCCCGTGTATCACAAAGGGTGGGTAGTGGTTTGATACTCATCAAGGATGGTCGATTGTGTTGCGATCATGCTCGGATTCGAGCTCGCCTAAATCATGAGTGTGTGGAGCATACAAATTACTCTGAAATTTTTCTCTTTTATTTTCCCTAAAATTCTCCGAACCTGCCAATATATATGAACTTCGTCGCCTTGCGCTACCACGCGTGAACTCAACAGATTGACGAAGGGGTGCAGTTGCAATGTTGTTCCCCAATAGGACGGCATCCCATCGAGAGAACCCATGTCAACTGCGACCAGAACGGTGCAGAATTGTGGTATGAGGAGAATCGAGCAATAAGGTGCGCACGCCCGAAAAGGTTAACTGACCGTGTGTTGGTGAGTTGTAGGGTAGAGGGTTACTCTACGTGTGAGTTCGAGAGAGTGTGAGTGAGTGAGTGTGGGGGTTCCGAGGCCACGTTCCCGAAGCGAGGACGCGTGAGGGCGGGTAACCGTCGATGCGAGTTGGGTCCACGCCGGTTGAGGTGTAATCTGCGTCAATGAAAAATGAAAGGGAGGGAAAGCGCACCGCGGACAGAGAACGATTGACGGCTCGTTGGCTCGAGTGGTCGTCTTGTCGGCCGCGCGGGTCGAAGGCACACAGAACACAAAGAGAGAACGAGGGGGTTTAACGAGTGAAGGTCCTGCCAGCGACAGACCGCGCGGCATCATAAGGGAGGAGAGGAACTGGACTAAAATGTATGAAGAGAAACTGATGTGCTTCGAAGCGCAACAGTGGGTGCGGGGGCGACGACAAGGCGGTGTCGTTCGGTTCCCGTTGGCTAAGCGAATATAAGGAAGGTCGAAGAAAAGTAAACAAAGTAATATTAAAGGAATGGTAAGGGCGTACAACTTCCATGTCAAACCAATACCAAACAACCCGTTCCACACAAGCAGGCCGGGCACGATGTATCTGGCTCGACCAGACAATGGAGTCCACGCGGCGCGCTCTTGTAGCGTCGGCCGTCGATTACAAGGCAGATCGGCAATGTCGGTGGTTTTGGTGTGCAGCGAGGGGCAGGAGATAGCAGACAACGATGAGGAGTGCTGGCTAGCAGCAGATAATAGATAGAAAGGAGGCGTTGCATCCGAGTGCAACGCGTCGGCGGTCGGTCTGTCGTCACGTGGTCGGGATCGCTCCGTTCCGAGGGTGGCAAGTGCTGGCCTCCTTACAGAGTATTTCGCCGTTGTTGACCAGCTCGCATTTGGCCTGGGATATACACAGTATATATATCTGCTTTACGAGGCATCAACATAATCCCCATCACATAGAACAGTTGCCACTTCAGACACCGCTATAATAATTACAGAACAACCGGGTTCGCCCATTTCCAAACATCTTTCCAGAAACCAACCCTCAAAATCTGGACGAAACATCCCCTTGTCAGTGACGAGTTCTCGAAACCGAATTCATCATATCATTTACATGTTCATGCGGGTGGGAAAACACTCCAGGCAACCTTTGGGTACTTTGTAAGACAATATCCGGAGGCGAAACAAACATGGGATACATACTGTATTGTCCTGCAGATGCGAGGGTCTTGTGACAACATCAGAGGCCGGGAGTACCACCTGGCGGCGACTGATGGTGATCCTTACTAAGAATGTGAGGGTGGGTATCCTGATTATCGTATTCTGCATCGGTAGTTCCATCAAGTATATCTGGGTATTGACCTGAGACTGTCGCAGCTTGCGGAGCAACGGACAAAGGGATAGTTGTTGAGGGTGGAGCTCCCAGTGAGTGAGGGTCGTGGTCAGTTTGCATCGGGGCAGAGTTGACGGACGGACGAAGAATGACGAAATTAGCGCTATAAACGGCTGGAGTCTGGATAGGAGTGGGTAATGAGCCAGGGACTAAAGGAATGGGCATTGTTCCAGCTTCCCCCGCTTGTTGAAGAGTAGAACTACCACCAATATTGGAGCTATGAACTGGTTCGGCGATGCCAGGGGTGACGGAGGCGCCAGCGCTGCCTGCTGTCGCATTTCCGGCGGCCAAGTCTTGTGACACTGTCAGAGGGAGCTGGCTTGGTAAAGTAGGGTGGGGTGGTGCGCTTTGTAAATCAGCAAGCTGGGTGGGAGGCGAGACAGTATGGGAGGTGGTACTAGCAGGATTGTCTGCAGCCGGCGAGTCTGGATAATGGCTCGCGATGTTACAGGAGGGATATGACAAGGCCCGTGATAGCACCTTATCCTCATTGGTGATGGGAGTGGGGAATCGCATCGGAGTACCTTGATGTAAAGCAGCGAAAAGATGGCGAATCTCGGTGAGAATTTGAGCAGCGACGGTTCTCGTTCCTTCATTGGCTTCGTTCCTTGCCTTTTCGACGGCTTCGTTCCACAGGGTGCAGAATTTCTGATGTAGTTCCGCAGAAGTGTTACGGATGTCGAATTGAGAAAGCCACTCTAGGACGCCTCGTTCCAAACGACCCGTGTCGAGAGCGTCGTGCACGGCGTGAAGCAAGATAGAAAGTAACACACTATCCCCGTGTGCGAGGTGGTCTTGAATAATCCCTTCCGGAACTCCAAATACCTTGTTAACCAGCATGACCCAGCGGTCATTACGATCCTGCGTGCGAGAGATGATGCAGGCGACGATGCGTCGTACATTCGGATAGACCAAATCGTCGCTGCTATGGCCCCAGTTAATTAGTGAATGCCCAAATTCAACGGATTTCAGCGCTTCATCCCTGCGTCCATTGAAGAAGTTGCCAAGGATCTCCGAAACTGCACTAGGTCCGAGTGCCGAATAGGCAGCATTCAGGCAGATGATCAGCCGCCTGTTTCTAATCGGATCTGCGACCAAATGTGACAAAAACGTGCGGTCCAAGAATCCGTCCAATAAGTGTTGCAACTTGGTCATAACCCGATAACTGAAAGACTTTTGGACCAGTTTAGAGTCACAGAAGCCAGGGATGACATCAAAGACCAATTCGAGTGCGTGATCTTCGCCCATAACGAGCAATATACGTTCCAGGACCTCAGAGTCGATGGCAGAGGCCGGCATCGCGGCCGCTTCTTCCAGCCGCATCCTTTTACCCTCAAAGAACCCTCTGCTGTAACGGTCGGTCAGTTCATGGTAGTGGTACCTAGCATGATTAGAGAGGCGACGGAGGGGTCTTATCCAGGAACAAACTTGAGACGCCGCATATACAAAGCCAACATACAGGCGTAAAACCAATGGAGAAAACGGTGTGTACAGAAGACTGTGACTGAAAAATGCGTTGGACGTGTATGCGGCATATACTAGGGTGGTTATAGCGATCCACCAAATGAGAGCAGCAAAGGTAGCATGGCTGATACTGAAGATATAGATGAGGAGACCAGCCATGAAGAGGAAGAGGGAGAGATGTAGACAGAACGGAAGTGCGTTGCTGTCCCTGAAATTGAATGTGTGCTCCGCATTGGAAAGCGTTGCACGGACCCTCGCTCGCATTTCTGGAGAATATTCTTCACGTTGTGTAGCCGAGATGTACCGAAGTACGAAACTCTTTGTTAACATCATTAACAAGGCACCCGATAGATTGATGAGCAGGGCCAATAACCAGAGTGAGTTTACCCAGACGACATATCTCGGTGGAGAGAATGGAGGTGGTTTGGCCAAAGTGGATGGTATTGATCCATTTGGTGCATTTGGACTAGCGGAAAGCTGATAAATGTTCTCAAGGTAGAAGGCCGAGGTGTCCTGGGAGTTGGGCTTTAGGTCTGGGATTGTGACGGCAAGCAATGCAGCGACACTGGCGGAGAATAAACCAGTCTATGTAGTCCAATTGAGGTCACAACAACGGAGGAGTAACATGAGTGCTTACAAAAACCAAGATCCCGTCTGCGTCTTTTTGGCGGAGTTCGGCATCATTATTGTCCTCTTCCTCGGCAATCCTGGAATACATGGTATAGAGTGGCCACGAGCTATCATTATCGCCGACTTTGTTCAGCAATGATTTGTACGGTCGTGGCGGAGTTGACATTGATTGAGGCCGATATAGATGAACATCTACAATGCACATTCGTGAAAGTTAGCGAGGATGGGTCAAAGTGACGAGTCAACACATACCAGGCACATTCCCACTTTCGAGATCGTGGCGGGACGACAGCAGTGACGGATCACATGTTGATTGAGGCTGGTCGGGATAACCACTAGTATCTACCATTTCGATTAGTGAAACTTTCAGAGCCAGAGGTATTACATAGATACATACCAACGTCATTCCCGCTCTCAGGCTCTGGATCCTGGTGACGACTCGGAGACTGGGACATTGAAAAAAATGTTACCTGACACTGAATGAATACAGAGATTGAAGCTTATTGAAGGGCTGTTGATGGATCGAGTGGGATGTAATCATGGCCGCCACAAGGGAGACACCACTGACATGTTGCCACGTTGCTGCTGATGATCGATGATCACCGCAGACGGGGTTGTGCATGGGCATGTCGGACCGGCCCGGGCAATCTGGGACAACGTGCCAGGGCGTCTGTGGTCGTCACTCCTCCCATTTACTCCGACCGCCTCGTTAGAGTCCGTCGTCACTCACTCTTTCCTGGCTGTTGGGCTCCTCTCATCCCTCCCTCGGATTCCCACCCCTGTCTTCCTCTTTAAACCCAGACACCCACCGGCTTCTTGCTCGTGTCGCACATTCTTCCCACTTGCCACACAACCGCCATCCGCCTCGCCGCACATATTTGGGGTATAATGGCTCGGCAATACACTCCCACCGCATCTTCGTCCCAGTCGCATGAGCGTTCCTGATCTGACATTATTCTGCCAGGCCATTTACAATAACCTTTTTCGATTGTAGGCAATTTGTAGCCTTACTAGTACCCCTTCTCGATCCTCGCTTTCCTTTTCCTTCAATTCTCCGAGCTGTCACGCTTGTCAAGGCCCGACGCTTCACTTCCGTGGTCACTTTTATCTCCTTTCGACCTTTCCGTCTTTATCCTTATCCAACCCTCATAGATCTCATCATTTATCTCCTTATCGTATCTTGCCTAGCGAGCCAACGAGGTAGAGTAGTTTTGTGCTGCTATCTGAGCTCTATTCCTCTGGCTTTTAGCGGTGAGGTTGAAGGGAATGTCGATGCGAGTATAATTGGATAAGTGGTGTGTATTCCAAGGAGCCTGTGGAGGATGGGCGAGATAATACTATCAAAAACATGACGAGACAAGAGACTGGCACAGATAGGTGATATGTATACAATCATGTCACAGGTGACCACACGGAATACTACTGTAGTACCAAGAGAGAGGAAAGAAAGACGAGAAGTAAAACCGGTCCCGTAGCAAGAAATACAACCATTCTGGGCAGGTAGTCCGAGTCGGAAAGCTCGACATAAGTGACAAATCGAAAGCAACACCATCCTATCGTTTTCACATTTCCACAAGAGATTGAAAACGGGAAATACCTCTCCTTGATAGTCGGTGATTTCCGTAAGCAAAATCACTGGCAACACTGCGACTTTCTACATACCTTGCAGCTGATCGATGATCCCCGACACCAAAGCCAGTGGAAATATCAGAGGACGGTAGCACCACCTGATGAGGATTGACGGTAATCCACCCTCGGAGTGAGAGGGCCGGAATCCTGGATATGGTCTTGTTCACGGGCTCTTCCAGGGCTAGTGTGTTGATCAGAGACCGTGGCAGCTTGCAGAGAATGAGACAGAGGCGCAGTGGTCAAGACAGGAGCTCCAGACGAAAGATGGAGGAAATGGGTTCGTGTCGTGGTAGGGTCTATAGATGGGGGTAGCATGGCCGAAATTGCGCTGTGACTGAGTGCTGGGGTTGGAAGAGGTGTGGGGAAGGAGCCAAGGGCGACGGAGGGGGGGCTTGAGCTAGTTTCCTCTACTTGTTGCGCAGTTGGGCGAGAACCGGACGTGGAACCGTGGGTTAAATCAGCAGTGCCCGTGATGATGGAGATGTCGACGAAATGTGGCATCGCATCTCTGGTGACCACGTCGGGTGAATCAGTCAGAGGTGGCAGGCTCACTAAGACAGGGCGGGGTGAAGGGTTGGGTGGAGAACGAGGCCGGGTGGGCCGAGGGACGGTAGGAAGGTCGCAGCAGGACTGTGTGCGGCGGAGCCTGGGTGATGATGACCGGAAACATTGCACAACAGGTACCCCGGTCGCTGACTCAGAAAGGCATCTATATCTGGGCTGGGGGGGGGGAATGGTAGGAGGGGTGCTGGCAAGACCTTGTGTGGCGGGGTCTGGGCGATGGCCGGGGATGGTGCATGACGGATACGATGATGACCGACGAAGAACGATGGGATCAAGAGAGGCAGAGAATTGGTTTTGTACAGCATTAATGCCCTCATGTAAAGCCGTGAAAAGATGGCGGATCTTGACAAGAATTTGAGCGGGAGTGCTTCCACTTCCCTCATTCCTCGCTTCTTGCACGATTTGATTCCACAGGGCACAGAAGTCGTGTTGCAACTCCACAGAAGTGTTACGGATGTCAAATCGAGAAAGCGACTTCAGGACTCCTTGGTCCAAACGACCAGTGTCAAGAGCTTCACGCGCGACGTGAAGCAAGATAGCAAGTAACACGCTATCCCCGTGTGCAAGGTGGTCTCGAATAACCCCTTCCGGAACTCCGAATACCTTTTTAACCAGCATGGCCCAGCGGTCATTACGATCCTGCGTGCGAGAGATGATGCAGGCCAGGATGCGTCGTACATTCGGATAGATGGACTTGTCACTGCTATGGCCCCAGCGAATCAGAGAATGCCCCAATTCAACGGATTTCAGCGCTTCATCCCTGCGTCCATTGAGAAAGTTGCCAAGGATCTCCGAAACTGCACTAGGTCCGAGTGCTGAATAGGCAGCATTCAGGCAGATGATGAGTCGATCGTTTCTAGCCGATTCAGTGACCAAATGTGACGAAAACGTGCGGTCCAAGAATCCATCCAACGATCGTCGTAACTCGGTCATAACCCAAGATTTGAGAGGCTTTTGGACGAGTTTCGAGTCACAGAAGCCAGGGATGGCGTCGAAGAACGATGCGAGTGCGTGATCGTCGTTCAGAATGAGTAATATACACCTCAAGACCTCGGCATCGACGTCTGATGACAGCTTCGAGGCGGCTTCTTTCAACCACTTCACTTTACCGTCGATGAACCCTCTGCTGTAGCGGTCGCTCAGGATATGATACTGGGCCGTTGCATGATGAGAAAGGCGATGGAGGGGCTTTATCCAGGAACAAACTTGAGATGCCGCGAATGCAAAGCCAAGGTACAGGCGTAAAACTGATGGAGAAAACGGTGTGTACAGCAAGTCGTAACCGTTAAATGCGTCGAACGTTAAAGTGGCATATAATACAGTGGTTATTGCGATCCACCAAACGAGGGCAGCAAAGGTAGCATGGTTGATATTGAAGATGTAGATGAGGAAACCAGCCATGAAGAGGAAGAGGGAGAGATGTATAACGAAAGGAAGTAGGTTGGTGTCCCTGGGACGGAAGTCGTACCCAGACTGGGTAAGCGTTGCACGGACCCTCGCTCGCATTTCTGGAGAATATGCTGGATGTTGTGTAACCAAGACGTGCCGAGATACGAGACTCTTCATTATCATCACAAGCAAGGCACTCGATAGATTCATGAGCAGGGCCAATAACCAGAGTGAGTTTACCCAGACGACATATCTCGGTGGAGAGAATGGAGGTGGTTTGACCAAAGTGGATGGGATCGATACATTTGATCCATTTGGATTGGCAAAAAGCTCATAAATGTTCCCAAGGTAGAATGCCGAAATATCCTGAGAGTTGGGCTTTAGGTCTGGGATTGTGACTGCAAGCAATGCAGCGACAGTGGCGGAGAATAAACCAGTCTATATATTTCCATTCAGGTATGAAAGTTAATGGGAAGTAACACGAGGGCTCACAAAAACCAAGAGCCCATCCATGTATTGTTGAGCGGTTTCAGCTTGATTGTTGTCCTTTTCCTGGGTAATCTTGGAGTACATGGCATACAGCGGCAATGAGCCACGACTGTCGTCGACTTCTCTCAGCGGTGACTCGGGCTGCTGTGACAGAGTTGGCATTGACTGAGGCCAATATGGATAAACATCTACCATGCACAATTGTGAAAGTTAGCGAGGATGGGCCAAAGTGACGAGTCAACACATACCAGGCACATTCCCACTTTCGAGATCGTAGCGGGATGACAGCAGTGACGGATCGCGTGTTGATTGAGGCTGGTCGGGACAACCACCAGTATCTACCATTTCCATTCGTGAAAACTCAGCGAGGATAGGTCAGAGTTATGCATAGATACATACGAACGTCATTCCTGCTCCCTGGGTCCTGGTGACGAGATTGGGACATTGAAGATATGGTGCCTGACACTGAATGAATACAGAGATTGAAGGACTGTTGATGGACAGGTCGAGTGGGATGTAGTCGCAAGGGAGACGAGGTCTGTCACGCTGACTATCGCAGGGTACACACGCCACACCACGTTGATACTGGGCCGCCGGGGCAAGGCGACTACCCCAAACCACGAGGCTGTGCAAGGGCACGTCGGACCGGCTAGACCCGGCCGTGCCTTTCCCCGCTCCGTTCCGTTCCCATTACTCCGCACGACAACACGACAGTTCCAACTTGCTTCCGGAACCGGAATGACCGTCGGAGGCACTATTTCGCTGCGTTTGATCACTTCCTTCCAACGTATGGTTCCCAAGTCCATGCCGAATATCTGTACGACTCGAGTCTCGAACCCTGATACTAGCAGAAGAAACCCGACGCTCTCCAACCGGTCCGAAACCTCCTCAAATGGATGGAAACACGGTGCGAACAGGAGGGGCTCATCGATGCTTGTGAGGTTAGTAGGAGAAGTTGCTGATGTAGCGATAGCTCTTTGTGGGTGTGGGCGGTGAGTGGACCGGAGATTGGACTGACTTGGATTTTCTCGGGGCTGACGAGGCTGACAGCGAAGTGTAAGCCTCCTTGGAACTTTAGAGGGGGTAAGTGCCCGTTCAAATCTTAGACCTGGTGGCTTTGCAGGGGGCCACGCATTTACAGTATCTTAACCAAAGAATGCACAGTGTAGCTTTAAAGAAAAGCAGGTTGGAGCCTGCAGGGAGCGGCATCAGGGAGGGCAAGAAATGGTCAACAACTTCGCATACTCACACCCAATCGCACCGTTCGCACGACGTATCTTAGCACATCCTCATACGAATTGCGAGCAGCTGGGCAGTGTTCGGCACTGTAAGAGATGCACAATCAGAATTAGTAACCGGACAGCAGACCTTTCCGCTGGGACCACCCCGTGCATCGCAAAGAGTGGGAGTGGTTGATACTCATCAGAGATGGTCGATTGTGTTGCGATGCTCGGATTCGAGCTCGCCCAAATCATGAGTGTGTGGAGCACACAAATTACTCTTAAAATTTTCCCTTTTATTGTCCCTAAAAATTCTCCTAACCCGTAGTACAAACTACATACGGGTTTACAGGGAACGCTACGCGTTTAAATCCCAACCTATATGAACCTCGTTGCCTTGCGCTACCACGCGTGAATTCAACAGATTGATGAAGGGGTGTGCAGTTGCAACGTTGTTCCCCAATAGGACGGCATCCCATCAAGAGAACCCATGTCAATTGCGACCGGAACGGCGCAGAATTGTGGTATGAGGAGAGTTCAGCAATAGGGTGCGCACCCCCGACAACATTAAATGACCGTGTGTTGGTGAGTACTTCGCGCATTATTTTGCCGTTGTTGACCCGCTCGCATTTGGCCTGGGATGTACACACTATATATATCCGCCTTACAAGGCATCAACAAAATGTCCATCATACAGTACAGGCGCCGCTTCAGAAACCACTATAATTATTACAGTACGACCGGGTTCGCCCATTTCAAAACATCTTTCCAGAAACCAGCCCCCAAAATCCGGACGAAATACCCTCTCATGAGCGACTAGTTCTCGAAACCTGATTCATCATATCATTTACATGTTCATGCTGGAGGTAAAACACTGCAGACACCTTTAGCGTACTTATAAGACGATATCCGGAGGCGAAACAAACATGGGATTCATACCGCCTTGTTGTCCTGCACATGCGAAGGTCTTGTGACAACATCAGAGGTCGGGAGCACCGCCTGGTGGCAATCGATGGTGATCCTCACTCAGAATGCGAGGGTGGATATCCTGATTATCGTATTGTGCACTGGTAGTTCCATCAAGTATATCGGGGTATTGACCTGAGACCGTGGCAGCTTGCGGAGCAACGGACAAAGGAATAGTTGTTGAGCATAGAGCCCCCAGTGAGTGACGGTCATGATCAGTCTGGATCAGGGCAGAGTCTATGGACGGAGGAGGAACGACAGAATTGACGCTATGAAGTGCCGGAGTCGGGATAGGAGTGGGTAATGAGCCAGGGACTAAAGGATGGGGCATTGTTCCAGCTTCCTCTGCTTGTTGAAGAGCGGAACCACCACCGGAATTAGAGCCACGACCTAGGTCAGCGATGCCAGGGGTGACGGAGATGTCAGCGTTGCCTGCTGTCGCATTCTCGGGGGCCAAGTCTCGTGAAAGGATCAGATGGAGCCGGCTTGGTGCTGCGGCCTGAGGGTGGGGCGGAGTATTTTGTGAATCAGCAAGCTGGGTGGGAGGCAGGGGAGTAGGGGAATTGGTAGCGGGATTGTCTGCAGCCGGCGAGTCTGGATCATGATGACTCGCGATGTTACACGATCGATATGACCAGGGCCATGCTAATACGCCATCATCATCACTGGTGGGAGCGGGGAATTGGATCGGGGCAGAATCGGTACCGTAATGTAAAGTAGAGAAATGATGGCGAATCTCGGCGAGAATTTGAGTGGGAGTGCTTCTTCCAATTCCCTCATTCCTCGCTTCTTGGACGATTTGATTCCACAGAACGCAGAAGTCGTGTTGCAGCTCCGCAGAAGTGTTACGGATGTCAAATTGAGAAAGCGACTCGAGGATGCCTCTTTCAAAATGATCGGCGAGAAGTGCTTCGCGCGTAACGTGAATCAATATGGCGAGCAACGCGTTGTCCCCATGCGCGAGGTAGCCCCGAATGACCTCACTAGGTATGCCAAATGCCTCCTCAACGAGCTTGGCCCAGCGGTCATCGCGATCCTGCGGGTGAGCGATGATGCAAGCAAGGATGCGTCGTACATTAGGTTTAACCAAGTCATCGTTCCTGTGGCCCCAGCGAACCAGAAACTGCCCGATTTCAACGGATTTTAGCGCTTCATCCCTGTGCCCATTGAAAAAGTTGCCAAGGATCTCTGAAACGCCCCTGGATCCAAGTGCCGAATGGGCCGCATTCAGACAGGTGATGAGTCGATCGTTTCTAACCGATTCTGTGACCAAATGGGATGAAAATGTGCGATCCAAGAACGCGTCCGATGTCTGTTGTAGCCTGGTAGTAACCCGCTCGTCGAGCGGTTTGTGGACCAATTTTGAGTCGCAGAAGGCAGGGATGGCATCAAAAAACCCTTCGAGCGCGTGGTCGTTATCAAGGACAAGTAAGATCCGCTCCAAGACCTCGGTGTCGATTTCCTGTGTAGGTTTTGAGGCTGCTTCTTTGGCCAACTTCGTTCTAATTTCAAATAACCCTTCATTAATACGGAGCGTTACGCCATTGTAGCGCATGCGTGCAGCATCGAAACGATGGCGTAGGGGTGCTATCAAGACCCGAAGAAGGGAAGTCACATAGAGATACGTGTTGAAGATGATTGTAGACAATGGTGTGTAGAACAGCTCGGTTGGATCGAGAAGAGGCAGCACCGAAAGCGATGTGTATAGCATGGAGAATCCTATGATCAAATAAATCAGAGCGCCGGAGGTAGCAGGACTGATGTTGAAAACATATATGAGGACACCGAGTAAGAAGAGGAAGAGGGAAATATGTAGCAATGGGAGAATTTCAAATCCGCGCCGGAGTTTGAAGGATGCGTACGGCCTCTTGACCAACATTGCACGTATCCTTGCTCGGGTTTCTGGAAGATGTTCTGTGTTTTGAGTCATCGAAATGTGTCGAGAAGTGAACTCCCGTTCTAACGTCGCCATCGTGGCACCGCATAGGCTGAGTATCAGGGCCGATAACCAGAGGGTATTCACCCAGACGATGTATTTCGGTGGAGAGAACGGGGGTGGTTTAGCCAAAGTGGACGGGATCGACCCAACAGATGCATTTGGATTAGCAAACAACTGATACATTTTCTCGTTGTAGAAGGCCGAGGTGTCCTGGGGGTTGAGCTTGAGGTCTGGGATTGTGACTGCAAGCAATGCCGCGACAGTGGCAGAGAATAAACCGGTCTATGTTCTCTAATTGAAGTTACAGTAACGGAGAAGTAACATGAGGGCTCACAAAGACCAAGACCCCGTCCGCATCTTGTCGGTGGCGTTCGGCATAATTATTGTCCTCTTCCTTAGTAATCTTGGAATACATCGCATAGAGTGGCCATGAGCTATCACGGTAGTCGTTCCCTCCCTGGGATGACAACGATGAAGGATCGCGTGTGGATTGAGGCTGGTCGGGATAGCCACCGGTATCTACCATGTACATTCGTGAAACTCAGCAAGGCCAGTTATGCGTAAATACATACTAGCGTCATTCCCACCCTCTAGATCATGACGACTGGGGTGGGACATTGAAGATATGTTGTTCTAACGCCGAATGAATACAGAGCTTGGAGAGTTGTTGACGTTGACGGACAGGGTCAAGTGGGTGTCATATTAACTTAATTTGAGTGACACCCACGTGTCGAATCACGGGACTGCATCCGATTCCCGGGCCTCTCAGGCCGCTCGCATTTGGTGGGATGTATATTGTATATACTTTGTCAGGCATCACGATGGCACACCAATGCCCATGAAACCGAACAGTGGTCGCTTCAGACACCGCTATGATGGGTGACAGTACAACCGAGTTCGGCCTTTTCAAAAAATCTTTTCATAACCCGTGAGGCAAAACACGGAAACCAACCCTCAAAAGATGGTGCGAACACGGCCCATCGTACATCATGACCCAGGGTAACCCCATAGCCTGGCTAGGGAACCTAGAAGCCATTATGTCCAGGCACCACTCCAGCAGCAGGACCATCTTTCCCGAACATCCTCCTCAGATCATCCACAAGAGCTTCCGGTTTTTCATATGCCGCAAAGTGGCCGCCAGAAGCATGCTCCGACTCGAACACAACAGTCGATTCGGCGCGAATGAACCTACACAATGCGTCGTCGCACTGAGCCTCAACCCACGAACAAAAGCACAAAAAGAAAAATGAACGAACGCTCTGGGCGCCTGGCCGATCTCCTTTGGAAAGTAAGATACCCCGACGGGCACCTTCACGTCCTGCATTTGCAAATCCGCGTCGCCTGATCCCACAATCTCGAAGTAAATCCTCACAGACGCTGCTGGACCCGCCCGCGAAAACCAGAAGATCGATATCCACGTCAACACTAAACCAACCAACCTCCTTAGAAAGGAGCGCCCACAGTATCGACGTTCAGAATTGGGGGACGCACCTTCGTCGTCTGTCCAAGGGTAAGAGTCTGACCACTGCACGAGCTTCTCATATATCCATGCCAACATCCCGACGGGCGAGTCCGCGAGACTATAGCCCAGCGTCTGGGGACGCGTCGATTGCTGTAGGAGGTAGCCGCTACCTTTTGCCTGAAATGCCAAGTAGTTCGCGACGCCCTCTCGCTCGCTCTGTGTGAATGGTGTGACGAGGAATTTGAGATACTGTACTGGAGTTCTCCAGAATGACATTGGGCGCGCGCTGGCGATCGGTGATAGATCAGAATGACGTCGGAGCGTGAGAGCAACAAGCTTTTTACAGAGGGAGATTGGTGTGGTATGCCTTGACATGCTTGGGACCGTACTGCGATGCTGTGATGCGCGTCAGCTAAGCAAGGGGTTGCGCTTGTCAGTCCCGGCAACGATAAGAAAGGTGTAACAACGCACGAAGTATCCCCAATCCCCGCCCTGTGTTACATATTCGGAGTAGCCGAGCGATAACATCAGCTTGTTCAGGAGCTTCGAAATTTTGTATCAAGCGCCATGGGTTAAGATAGTGCAGCGGGCCCACCTCCGCGTAGTTCCTTGAACGGAATCCTCGCTTAGAGGCGCCTTCTGACCATGCGTACCCGGGAAGACTCGGCGCTACAACATGAAAAGATGGATGACCGGGTTCGGCCGCGGTCAAGAGCGGCAACATTTTTGTCACCTCGATAAAACTCCCAGGCCCTAAACAAGATTACGTGTCAGCGCCCACGGCTCAGCGGAACGACGGCGTACACCCATGAACGAAAAGCAGCGGGATCGCGCCTTGCACTTCGCTCCTCTGATGGACATAATGAATATTGAGCGCCCCGAACCCTTCGACTTGGACGTCGCGCGTGAACATCGGGAGCTTGTTGAGTTCGCGCTCGTGGGCGCGCCAGTCGTAGTTGTCCTTCCACTTGTTGACCAGACGTTTCAGGTCGGAGAGAGGGACGCCGTAGTCCCAGCCGGCATCGTCTAATTCATCCGGAAAGCGGGCCTCCGAAAGCTTGCGGCGAAGGAGGGCAAGAGCATCATCTGGTACAGAAATTTGGAAGCGGCTTTCAGATGCCATGTTATCAGGTAGGCTACGGACAGAAGGAGAGCAAGCGAGAAGTCGCGGCGGCGCCACAGTGACCTTTCTTTCAGCCTTTATGCATCTTGGGTGGGAATAGAAGGAGCGAATCCATCAGGGCCGGGGACTTGATGATAAGGTTGCATGTCAACGGTGCCTCATCTGTCAGACGCGATCAATTACGGGGTTACTGTAGTAAGCGATGTGTATCACGCCAATTCAGTTGTGCTACAAGTGCATTGCATGCATGCTAACTCAAAAAGCTATTCTCCATAGCTGCGGCCATTCGACGCTCGATTGGCGCCGTGTCGTGGATGGGACACACTATCCGCGGCAACTCACGAGCCGAGGGGACCACTTCGAGCATCGGGATCACGGGCGAAAGATTAGGAATCATGCTCAGGATGTCTACCAAATACCGCGGAACACAGGGATACTCGGTGATCGCCCTATAGCTAGCTCACTAAAGCACGCGCGCCGAAGTCGAGGCACACCGACGAGCGGCAATACAGATTCGCTTAGTATAAGGGTATATCGCCTACACACGACACGACTCTATACCCTGTACCGCCGTGCTGTTTTTGTGAAGAAAGTCTGGAGGACGTACACCTGGAGCCTGTACGGGCATCAACAAAAGGTAAGGAAGAGGGCAAGGAGACGTACATGGCCATGGCAATGACAGCCAAAGTCTCCAAAACTGCGTACCAGAACAGGCGGCTGGGGAGGAGAGGAGAGAAACGGTGTCAATGGGACGTATGGACAAAGCGTGAGCACAGCGCACCTTTGTGTGGACTTCACGATCGAAAACCCACGGTTTTCGCGTGTGTGAAAGCTAGATGACCATTCCCTAATCAGAAATGGAGGCGGAGAAGAAGGAATGTAAGACAAACTATTTTTGTGTACGCTTTATGCTCATGAATAGACTGTTCAGCCTATATATGCTCTCCTCGAGCGCCGATGTTTGTTCCTGAATCTGTCCCGCCTTTGCAGGGGCTTCGCGTCTCGGTTCGCTCTCGACCATGATGTCGATGTCGACGAGTTTGTCGGTAAGTGTGCTCATGTCGTTCTCGAAGCAGAAGGAGTACTCCCCGACAGTGTTGGCTGTGAGGACATAGTCTCCTTGGCGCTCGCGTTGTCCATCGAGGATGACCTTGTCATTAGGGTCCTTTATCTCAAAGTCAACGTCAAATGATCCTCCGCTCTGAACGGCGAAGTAGAACTGGGGAAGGGGACACGTGTTAGGAGAAAGATGATTGATGGGGGGTACGCACGCCAATCTTTTCACCGGCTTTGTCAACGTCTGCATAGAAACATAACCGTTCGTTTGGTGTGAGAAGTGTCGTAAGAGAAGTTGAGTATACAGTTGTGGCGAGGCCGAGGAGAGCGAATAAGGAGGTGGTGGCCACCATGGCGGATGAGGAGAAGAGAAGGAGCTGTACAAGGCGTGGGAAGGATGAGGTCACGCGCGCTTGCTTGACCGCTCACCGGACCGTCGCCTCACCTTTTTCCTGACCCTGACCTTGACCCGACGTGCACAATGGGCTCGCTGTGGGACACAATGTTGCAAACCAACCAAGACCGATGCAGATCGTTGCACGTCTTCTTATGCTCTACTTCTCCGTCGTCCGGTGCTTCCTCGGCAGTGTCGACACCTCTTGGCTCCAGGCTTGAGCTCTCTTTTTTTCAATCCCCACAAAAACCTCACGTCGAAATGTATGCGTCTCCACCTCCGCTCATGCGTTCTCGGGATCATCAAAACCTTTCTCCTGCTTTGGCTGCATCGCCTCATCTATTCACTCCCCCCGTCCCGTTCAAAGGTACGGTCACCCCTGGTTTGTCGCCCATTGATCGCTCTCCTCGTCCTCCCAGACCAATTCACACCTTGGCACGCACTCCGCCTCGTCGTCCTTTTCTTGAGAAACTTCTTACTATCATGGACGACTCTGATGAAGAAGGCCTTATATCTGAGATCCGAGAAGAAAACACCTCTCCTCCGCCTTCCTCAATCCATCTAGGGTGTACATCCACCCCCTTGAGAGCTACTCCAAGACCCTCTGTTTCCCCCTTCTCTTCCCCTTTGTCAGTTTCGTCTTCTCTCGAAGCTCCACCCTCTTGCACGGCTACACCTTTTCGGCTTTCTGAACCCTCCCCGACTAGGAAGCGAACGGGTTCTACCAAAACTCGAAAGCGTCGTCCCACCGCTGCCAGGCCTCCATACGCCCGAGAGAACAAGCGCCTTAAGACTGTCGCCTCTGAGTCTTCGCCCTCCCCACCTACTCCTTCCTACATACGTACCTTTCCGTCCTCGATACCGATTCACCCTGAATTTCCAGGATTTTACACCCGCTTTTCGGTCATCCCTCCTGTGCTTAAGGCGTACGTTTCTTTATCTTTTTTAAACATTTCCCTCACCCTCCCTTAGGCCTTCCGGCTGCACGCTTAACCCTCCTCGCGACGCACTCGATCTTTACACCCCGCGCCTCGTCCGCGGCTCAGGCCACACTAAAGTTGGCCTCTGTCCAATCTGTTCCTGCATAGGAAAGGGAAAAGTCTGGCTGAGCATGAAATTCTCTGCATATAAGTGGTGCGTACAGTGCCATCCCACGCGTTCTCGTC
Organism: Russula foetens; assembly: GCA_003316565.1. Classification (NCBI taxonomy): domain Eukaryota; kingdom Fungi; phylum Basidiomycota; class Agaricomycetes; order Russulales; family Russulaceae; genus Russula; species Russula foetens. The sequence continues at coordinate 24,256 of QFFA01000564.1, forward strand.
CTCACACCGCACACAGCGTCCTGTCTTCTGTCATGAGCGCCTTCTAACGTCCTCCTGTTTGATGTCCGTTCAACAGCTACCACATGCAATATTTTCATGGTGCGTCAGAGCCAAACATATCTCATCGCCTTTGCCGAGGCTCGTGTCTTATCAGGTGTTGCCGCGTCCACCGCGCGTCCATTCTCCCCACCGACCGCCTTCCGCACAACTCCACGCAGTCGACCAGGTAAGCTTGAGCGTACGCAAATGCTCGAAGGCCGGTGCCATCGCTGCGCGCGCTGGATGCCCGTTCAAGGTGTTAAAGATGCCGATGCCAAGGTACCGTCGCTATCTCCCTTCAGTGATGAACCACTAAATTCTGGGAATCTCTGGCGTCGGGATGAAAGGTGAAGGAACTCTTCTGGTAAGTGAAAGCGACGGGAGTTAACGAACTAGCTTGATTTGCGCAATCGGTTTCTAGGTGGAAACATGCAGCAACGTGCCACGGCACGACCACGATACCCGGCGAGCGCGACATATTTATTTCGGATCCAACCAATTGAACAGTATCAAGCACGCAAACTCGTTTTCCTGTATCACTAGAAACACAAGTCTCCTCTCTGCTCTCATTTGGACCTGAGCATCATCTGCATGGTATCCAATGTTTAACGGACTCTAGACCGGCATCCCATCATCTTCGTCCAATCACTGTTTTCGTACCGCCTACGTCTCAACAACTGTATATTTGCTCTGTCCCACCTCCAATCGGCGTTCTTTTCTTTGTGTATTTGTTCTAGGCTCTGTAGCTCTTCCATTAACTACATTTCATCCCTTTCCCCACGCATTCTCATCGACATTCCAGCGCTCAACTCACTGCTGACGTTAACCTTGACCCTTCTTTCACCCATCGATTTTTTCATCAAATCACGCAATCATACTCACAATATTCTCCCACCTCTGCTCACCACCATCTTGATACATTTAACGTAGTTGCTCTTTTTTCGTCGCATTAATTCAAACTTTCTTTTACATGAACCCATATCACCCTCTCGCGTGCACGCAAAGCAGTAGATTTGATATCCGTGCAGACCGTGCAGTGGTAATTCCATTAGCGGAAGTCCTCGATAGGCCCGTTTTTAGGCCTCGCTGGTCGTAGCGCCATTAATATTGTAGGGAAAGAGACAACTGACGAGAAGGCGGGACCTGGTATGCTGACACACGGACTGAGGGTGTCGGTTGTCGGTCGTTGCCCAACAGTCTGCGGGTCGTAGATGAGTTTCGAAATTTCGGGTCTTTCAGGCCTTCAGCTTCAGGCTTCTTCAGGTACCGAGATGGTAGGCCAACGATGTACACCCTGAAGTCGATTTCTCCCTGTCTTAATCTTTCCGCTGAACCGTATCTTATTCACCCGACGTTACATTGTTTCACGGGGTTGAAGAGACACCTATCATTGAGGCATCTTTCTGATACAGTATGCTGTCCACATACAGTGAGCAGAGTCTAACGTCTAACCCTCAGCTCTGGCTAAGACTCGGCAGTGGGTATTTTCAGATGACGTGCACCAATATCGCCACGTTCGAGCCCCAACTCAACGGTACTATATCCGTATCCTCTCGACTGGAAGACGGCCTAGATCTAACGTATTCGTCCCTTTTTCCTTTTTTTTTCCCCACTGAAATTCAAACAGGCCGGCGACGGCAAGTTCTGCGTCCAGTGCCTCGTCATGATTTCCCAGACAGATCGCGTTCGGGTGCTCATATAGTGACATTAATATTGTAAATCACCCGTACACGCGATGGTCCCGTGATGCAGGATCCTGATATGCCATTTGAATGAATGGCTTTGCGAGGAGTATATGCGCCTCTGGACGTGATGAGTTTTTCTGCTCGCACGATCCTACTCTGACCAACGGTGATGTGTTGAGCAGGTTGCCACCAACAGTCACGGTATAGGCACTTGGTAAAGTACACGGATCGTCTGTTTTTGGAGGAGAGGAAGTCGATGAGTATATAGCAGATGTCCGGGAACAGGGAACACTCGAACATCATTGGATCGAATTTTGATCGCCGATTGAATGGCAGGCAAAATCGGTTCAAGCAGCCAAAGTCAGGCGTTTTCCACCTTCAACGTCCCTCATGCCAACTTCCACTGTTCAAGAACATCAGGAGCCATTGATATCAAAGGGATACTGGGAAGACCCGCTGCGATCGTCTCGCGTTGGTCCTAGTTGTAGGTTGGTCTTGAAAACGTCGGACGAAGCCGTCAACGAAGCAACCAACCCTCCGAGTACTACTTATATACCTGGACCAGTGACGTTTATGTCCAGGTTTGAATCCTATACAAAAACGTCACTGGCCCAAGTCGAAGCACGAAACCAACTCCGAATACAGCAATGCTCGTCAAATTTCCCGAACGTGTCAAGGTGCGCAATGAGGAGCGGTGTTAAGAAGAGTGGAATAAAGGAAGGGCCGGTGGGCAAAAAACTCATCGCCACCTTCCGGAGATCCTCTTCGAAGGATTGTACAACAAACTCGAGTAGGACCATCGAACGAAGGGAGAGTCATGGGTAGTCACAGATCGTGAACGAATAGTGTCATTCGATTTGCTTCTCTACAAAGGACCGTATAGAAGACAGAATTTGTAGCTTGACAGCCTCCGGCACGTCTTTAACAACGTTTCCAGTCAGCAATGCTCGGCAAAATTTGGACAGCTAGAAGATAGAATACCGTTTGCGCGTGTCTTTGTTTCGTCTAGGAGTTCACGGAACGAGGGTTGCTCCATACTATTTGCATGCTCTGTCATCAACGGTAAGCGTGAGCGCCATCATTCCCTACGACAGGCCAGAGGCGCACAGACGCACCCAACATTTGTGCATGCGTAGAATCCAACCAACCTGCATCCCTCAGCTGATACCGTAGCTGCAGCAAGATCCTAAACAGAAGGGCAGGTTGTTTTAACGATCGAGCGACATCCGGGAACGTCCAAGCCGTACCTGTCCCATTCACCTGACTCCACCATCCGGCGTTGGAGCTGGTGGAACAAACCATCTAATTCGGATAATGTTGTAGAGGGCATCCTACAAGTAGTGCGGTCTTTGTCTGGGCTGGGGAAATAATTTCCTAATTTGAGCATCGGTGTGGCCGCGTCGCTCCGCTTTCCGCTTTCCGACCCGTACGAAAGTACGCCGACCTGACCCTCGACGCAATGCTCACTAGCGTGCTAAGGCGCACAGCTATCCGCGCCCCTCACAGGGTGATGCATATGCCTATACGCTCTAAGGGCTCCACGAGCGTGCCGCCACGGTAAGTTCACCAACACACGTCACGCGGAAGTGAACCTCACCAAACCTTTCAGGGAAGAAAGTAAGAAAGCGGCCGGACGATCCAAGGCTCCCGACTCTGAGACGTCGTCAGTCAAATACATGATTCCCCGTTTGAGATATATTGAAGCTGTTGCCCAGGTCCAAAGAGACGCCAAAGGCGCAGTCCGATGCTGCAAAAGCAGAACAGCCAAAAGCACAGTCATCGTACGTTCGCTCTCCCACCTTTGCCACCTATGCACCTATCCATTCCTTCTTTACATCTGCGCAGTGCTACTGAACCTGCTTCGACTCCTGCACCAAAATCCTCCGCGACTGCGGAATCCTCCTCGTGCGTCCCTCAGCGCCTCATCGTCCTCAGTTTTTCACCGACGTCCTTTCCAGAGCCCCATCCATCCCCCAACCCCAACAACCCCAACCCGAACCCTCGTCCCGCCCAATCACAACCGTCAAGCCCCTCCGAAACGTCCACATAGACCCCGAAGAGCGCCAATGGCACGCGACGGTCGTAAACGGGCGCGGCATCCTGGAACCCTACCGCCACCCGCGCACCTACGGGATCCCCGTCGCGTCCGTCCAGTTCCGCTCCCACCGCCCAGAGCCGATCCAGCTCGCGGCGCACTTTGCCTCGCACGCCGCGTCCTCGCTGGGCATCCCGCTCTCCGGGGTCGCCTCCCTGCCCACGAAGCGCACGCTCTGGACGGTCCCCCGCGGGCCCTTCGCGCACAAAAAGTCGCAGGAGAACTTCGAGCGCCGCGTGCATGCCCGCCTGATCAAGGCGTTCGACGCCGACGCCGAGGTCGTCGATCGGTGGGTGCGCTATCTCGAGGCGCACGCGCTGCCGGGCGTCGGCATGCGCGTCGTGCGTTGGCACAGGTTGCCCGTTGGCATTGGTGGCTCGCATTTGAGGGAGGTCGTGGGTCGGATGCGCCTTGGACGGCCGGCGGACAAGCAGAAGGTGAAGGAGCTGGGGGATAAAATCATAGAGGTGGAGAGCAAAGCAGCGACTATAGATTAGACAGATATTACATAAGCCTAGTTTTGGTTTGGTGAAAGTCAACGCGTCGAGCACACACGACAAAGCCACACGTCTTGATTTGGCACGAGTCAGCGATGTCCTCCTACGACAAGGACCCATTTTACCTAAGGTATACTCCTCTATCTGTCGTATCGTGGCCTCTCTACTCACGTCATGTCACAGATACTAGTACGCATTTCACCGCTCTGTTCCCACCTCTGAGCTCAACGTACCTCGTGCATATCTTCCCCTTCTAACCCGGCGTTTAACGAACGAAAAAAAAAAGTACGGGTCATTCTGGCAAGCATGGCCACGAGTTCCTCGAGTTTGAATATTCTCATGGACGACTTCGCTACGCGAACAATTCCAACTACCGGAACGACTCGCTCATCCGCAAAGAGAGTGCGTATTATTACCCTCACCCACCATACCCCACCTCACACCCTCTTCCTTAACGCAACGCTGATCTAAATCGTTTTGATCGTGTCATTCGCGTGCCGTCAACCAGTGTGGGTCGGCCCCCTCGTCGTGAAAGAGTTGAAGCGTATCGTCGAACAGAGCGAGATCATCAAGTAAGTAATCCGTCACCAGACAGCACCAGCACCACCTCCCTCTCCCCTTGACCTACCAACTGCTACCCTCCCCACACTCCACTCCACTCACTCCTGCTTGACTGTTATCGTTTAAAGGGAAGACGACACGAACTGGCCAAAGAAAAACATCGTCGGCAAACAAGAGTTGGAAATCCGGGTTGGAAACGACCACATCGCATTCGAAGTACGCAACATTCATCCCTTCGTCTGAGAAAACCCCCAAACTTTTCCACCCTCACCGTTTTTCTTTCCTTTTGTAGACCGCAAAAATTGGCTCGTTGGTGGACATACAGGATAGTGAGGACCCAGAAGGCCTGCGCGTATTTTACTACTTGGTGCAAGATCTGAGGGTGCGTCATCCCAACCACCCTTTTTTGCCCGTTCAATATTTGTGACGATGTCCTCTCGCGCAGTGCTTTGTTTTCTCCCTGATCTCATTGCACTTCAAGATCAAGCCTATATAATGACTCGTCCCCATAGAACTGACCTCCCGTGACCTGTTCTCCTGTTTTGCTCGCCTTAATGTGCTCTCTCTTACACGCAAAACTCGTATCCCATGTATAAAAATGCGATGATTTCTTGTTCTGGCCCCTGCCGTAGTGGTGGTTGTCTATGCCATACAATGCGCTTCAACTCATCAGCCAGCCCGGCATGATATCATACAAATAAGCTACAGAGTACACCTCAAATCTGAGTACCCAACCACACGCACCTAGGGAATAAATACATCCAAAACAAAACAAAAAAGATATAATCTAAACCATCCATGGTGATAAATTTCGCCAAAGCGAAACACAGCGCGTCGTACCCAGACAAGAACCGAACTCGGTCTCTCTCGCTCGAAAATCCGGTCCCGCCTTCCCCTCTGCCTGTCCTCAGCTCCCGCTGCAAAACAAGTTTCCCCACTGATCCTGCGCGCCACCGGTCATACCCCCGCCCGGACGATCCGCATCGACGTAGTCGATAAAGCCAATGCCATAGCTCGACCCCGCCGTCGTCTCGACGCGCGGACACCTAAAGCCGAGGAAGACGGGACAGGCGCGATCCGCCGCCTGACACGTCTCGACGCACGGCAACAGCACGGCATAATCCGCGGTCGCGTTCCCCAGCGCAGGGTTGCGCCACGGCGTGCCCGACGGCTGTACTTGCAGCGCCGGCGGCGGCAGCGCCAGTGGCACAGCCAACGCGCCCTGCTGCCCCTGCTGTTGCTCTTGTGGGGTATCGTTGTTGGTGGCGCTGCCGTTGTTGTCCAGGAGAGGAAACTCGCCGCAGCGGGGGAGCGAGACTGCGCAGAGCCAGCGGTGGTACGCCAGCTGGCAATCCGCGCACGTCTGCAGGGGCGAGTAAAGGTCTCGGCCGCAGGCGACGGTGAGGAGGCTGGTGGTGAAGTTGGTGAGGTAGGAGAGGAGGGGCGTCGTGAGGTTGTCCGGCAGGTTCGATGCGTCGTACGCGAGCGCGCCGGACGGCGGTTCGGGGAGCGGCATCGAGTACGCCGTCGTCGGGCAAAAAGGCAGCGCGTGTACGAGCTGACACGAAAACGAAGCTACAACACAAACACCCATCATAAGCACGCACGCACGCACGCACGCACAGAAAATAAGGGCCGAGGGGTCACGCACCCGATTTGGTAGTAAAGAAGATGGGCCCGCTGAGCCTCGTGCCGTCCTGGATCGCATAAACGCTGTAATTCGTGAGCGGCGCCAAGCGTCCGACGAGCCACTCCCTACGCCAACCGCTCTCGTCCCTGAGCCACAGCTGCTCCTGGAGGACCTGCGCGCCCTGCGCGTCGCCGCTGGCGCGCGCGCGGATGGCACACGCCGTCTGCGGGAGCGTGGTGAGCCCCGTGTCCAGCGGGGCGAGGAAGAGCGTAAAGTTCGGGGTCGTCGACGGCGGGTCCGGCGCGGTCGTGTTCGCTTGCGGGAGGGTGTAGTTCGGGTATGTTGGTTCGGGATCGGATGCAGGCGCGAGGAAGGGCGGGGAGAAGAGCAGTGCTTGATTCGAGGTTGAATCGGCGAAGAAGGGTATGTCCCCTAGGGGTGCGTGGAGTGGTTCTGTCGCTTCATGGGGGGAGAAACGTGAGTTTATTGTGTGGAGTGAGTGATTGAGACAGAGGAGATCCCCCTCACCTCCTTGTGATACGCCGATTTCTAAGCTGTCTGATGTAGTGCCATCATACACCGCCAGTACCCCTGCTGCAGCGTCTCCAGTAGGGATATCGAGGGTAAAGTTGCCTAGGCCCAGACTATTAAACGTGACCTCAAAGACATCGGGTCCGCCAGCGGGCCCCGGGATGACGACTTGGGAACCGCTGCTGCTATTGGTTACGAATACGTGAGGGGGATTGCTCGAAGCTGCGGCGCATAGGGCGATGGATATGGTAATCTGAGACGAAGAAGGGAGAGAGAATACGAGGGGCGTCGAGGTGGTGGAAAAGTTGCCCCCGGTGAGAGTGAGGGGGTTATCAAAGGATAGTGAGGTTTGTGTGCTCTGTGCTAGTGTTGATGGGAAAGAAAGCAAGAAGAATGGGGAAAGTGCCCAGAGCGATTGTGAAGGCATGCTTCGTCTTGTGGCCTTGTTCCACATCTTTGGTCATAAGGGATGAAATTGGATGATGTAATCACGCTCAACCATCACCCATCACAATATCAATCACACGAGAGCATAATAGAGCCTAGCTAGTCATAGTCATAGAAATGTCGAATACCCTAATGCATAAAAAACAACATAAAGCAAGAGCTAACGTATCATACATACACATCCTTGGCATCCTCACCGCCTTGGAAGCCATAAATTACCAAAATCGAATCCGGACCTGCATTCTTTCCCAGCCCACGCCCTGGAGGAGTATGAGCCGAGGCACTTCAGATGAGCACTTGGATGCTACTCACTCACGACACCGCGGACGCTGGTCAAAGCCGGAATACAGGCCAGAAGGGTTCTCGGCAAAATGTCAGACTATCCTGTACATGCCCAGACAAAGAGGGACACGTTGCGACGGGTTGGAGACAGATCATGTGTACATGTCGGCCGGTATCGGAGAATGTGCACGCGCGGCCACCGTCGTTATTTAGTCAAGATGTGTGGAGATGGGAATACTGTACAAGCCGCCTTGATAGGAGGTGACTCAGGCGCCTATTCCTAACTGAAAGGGGTTCCCAAAGCAGTCAGAACAACGTGGTGTGAAGAGATTGTGAGAGGGGAAAGGGGCTGGGCAGGAGGGGTACGTACATTCCATACCGCATGACCCTTACTCGCCGCAAAGGGATAAACTCAACACTCGCGGGTCGTCGCCCAGGATGCCTCCTCACGACGTCTACACGCCTCGCAGACACGCCCGCGACGCTCATTACCAGTGCGGCCAATATTCCAATCAAACACGCCCCATTCTTCTGCGGCACCCACGTCATCGACTGATTCGGGATACTTCGCACCGACGCGGGTTCCGAGCTCTCTGAGGGTGGCGCGAAGTCCCATGTAATCTGGTGTATCGCCGAATTCGAGGGCACGGGCATACTCATGCAACATTGCAAACTCGCGAGGAAGACCGGCATGCAGTGCCGAGCCAGTAGAGAGTTTGGCGTCGCGAATGAGATCCCAGGTACCGGCAACGGTGGCTGCTTTTAGCTTCCGCCAGGGAAGGGTTCCTCGTAGAAAGTACACAAGCATGTAAGAAAGCGACTCGAGGTCATCACGTGGCGAGGCCTCTGCAAGGGTGACGTGTGCGGGTCAAATGAGGGGACGATTAATGAGAAAGAAGGGGAAGAACAAAAACATACCAATTCCAAGATGGGTATTGATAGACGCGAAGAGTGAAGTGCCAACGCCGTGGTGGGCGTCTTGTTTGTAAGGGATGTGAGCGCCATCGTGATCACGGAATTTCTTTGCGAGACCAAAATCGATGACATTGACGAGGTGGGAGCCATGACCGGTGCCCATGACGAAGTTGGCGGGTTTTATGTCGCGGTGTACGAGGTCGTGCGAATGGATGAATTCAATACGGGATAGCTGGATTTTGAGATTAGCGCGCGAGGCACAATAACACCCGGACGGGTTTCCACGGGGAAAAAAGGGGGAGTGGTGACAACACAACGACGTACCAACTGGTCAGCGAGGAGTAAGACCGTCTTGAGAGAAAAATGTCGATTGCAGAGCTTGAAGAGGTCTTCGAGCGAGGGACCGAGCAAGTCGATGACCATGACATTGTAGTCGCCCTGCTTGCCAGACCATATCATCCATGGAACGCCAGGACCACCCATCAGCGTCTTATAAATCCGAGATTCATGCTTCAGTGGACTCGGTTGCTTTTCCACTACCGGTTCCAACTTGATCGCCACTTCTTTCCCTGCCACTTTGTGCACTCCGTAAAAGACGGTCCCTGTCCAAGGGACAAAATAAGAGAAAAATAAAATAAAAAGGAAGGGAGGAACGAACCACAACCGCCGATTGCGAGCTCCTCCTCGAGACGATACTTGCCACCAAAGGTAAAGTCCATGCTACTGCAGTAATGAGGTGTTGAGACGGGGGGGAAAAAGGGATAAGAAGAGGGCAGATGAAAGGGAAAAGAGACCCACGTATTATACGGGTTCGATGGTGGTAGTACAGATAGGGGTTCGAGTGCATCCAAGTGTCAGAGCCGGGTTATTGGGGAAGTCAAGGGGAAAAAGGAAAGGAAAACGGTTCGAATGAAGTAGTCGCTTTACTCGGGTCGTTGGATCAACCCCCGAACTTGATTATGTCATCAGATCGCGGTCTCGTGACCGCTCTTTCTCCGCCTGAGAACCGCGTGCCTTTCATCTCACTTTCGGGCAAGTCATTGCTGTTTCCGAACTAGCGGTTAACCTCGTTCAGCTTTCAACTTCGAGCAGAACGTGTTATCCACTTCCGACCCATCCGAGCACAGCATGTTTTCCTCCTTTTTTAATTGACAAGTCTCCTTGACGATCGTATCTCGCCCAAACACAACATGCAACACGCCCCCAATGACGTCTGCCTCCCGCAACGTGTCCTCAACGAGGCGGAGCGTGGCCCAGTTCGCCTTATGACACCCTTTGGCTAAGACCCTCGTCACCGCCTCTCCAGGTCACGTGCCTTGTCCCCACATTGAAGCGCTTCCCCCGCCTCCTTACATTCCTCACCCACGTCTGGTCGCCGCCTGATGTGGCCTTTCAACAGCTTGCTCGAGCACTCTATACGCGTCAACTCGATGGTCCATTAACCTGCAATCCATGGATCTTGCGCCACTCTCATTGCTGAAACCACGGGCGTCAAACGCACCTCCAACCCTGTGTCTTGCGCGAGGAATAAATTCATATCTCCCTCTCACCATCTGACCTCCTGCGTGGACGTTGTTATGGTGTGTCATCCGTTCAGCTGAGGTCAAGCCATCACACACCGTCCTCGCGGAGGACACTTCGATGTACATACACGATCAACATACAACACTACCATCGCCAGGACACCCTCAATGTCATCCATCAGGTCCTTGCTCCATAATTGCTCCCCTTCGGCTCATTCCACCACACAGCCATGGCCACCATGGCACCTGTTACACCCGGAAGCCTACCTGAAAGCCCTCGACTTGTTCGTGTGTTCCCAAGGTGCCCCTTCTCCTTCTGCCCACCTTAACTCAATCCTATCTCACGATGCCCATGCGCCACGTGTGGTCACAGCACCTGTGCCCCAAGGCAGATGTGAACAGCCTTGTACCCATATGATACCCCGAGTATGATGATGGGTAATCCCTGGTCCGCGTCCGAGCTGTTTCGTGGACACTCTCCGCTGCCCACTCGTACCCAAACTCCTAGGCCTTGTCCTGCGAATTAGTGACTCTGAATCATCGTCTCGTCGAAACACCATCACCCCTCCGTGCGCGAATTATGGACATGTGTTTATGGACCGATCGTGACTTGTATGCGTGTTCAGCATAAGGGTCCACTGTGGTCATGCTTTCCCTAGCGCCGATCGGCCTATCGTTGCACCCTCTCTTCCTCACTTTCACCTCGCCTTTCCCTTGCCAATCATGTTGTTCACGCACACCCTTGTGCCAACAGTGTTCTGCGGCATGTAACCACGGTGAACTCCATACCATGTCCCCCTGGCATTCAACCAAGCAACCCAACCTCATTGGCCTGTGAAAGCGAACTCGTGTGTCCGAATGCGACGACATTAACTGAAAGCTGAAAGTCCAACTGTCACAGCTGATCCCGCAGTCTCTACTCGTTGAGACATTCTCCTACCCTAACACCCACGTAGCGAGCGGACAACAAAGGCGGTCTGCAACGCTTCGTCGATTCCACATACAAGCTCACAACGTAGCTCTGGACGCGCCACGACACTGTCATAGACGAAACAATCGCTTGGTGTCTCGCCTTCGCAGTGTCCCCGCCCGCCATGACTACTCCTTCCACTGTGGAATGTCCACCAATCCCGTCGTCAGCCCGGGGTCAATAACCTAGTGGTCTTTCCCCACCGATCCTTCCTCATTGATATGTAGGAAGTATTCTTCGCTAATTATCCAGAATGCCGAGCCCTCTATCATAGAATCCCCGTTCTCTCACTCTCAATAGCCACTGTACGTTCGCTTTTACATTGCCCCTTTCAATATGGCACCGTGAGATAGAAGTTACCTTCTTTTGTGCGGAACCTTCCCTGCAGTGGGACTATGGCGTTTGGCGCGTGCCGGTACCTTTTCTACCAACCCCGCCCTATTCGCGCGCGAGTAGGCCTACTGCCAATAAGGGTTTGCTTCTCTTTCAGGATGTTCCCAATCGCCCGATCCTTCTTCAGTGAAAACATCGGCACGTCGGATCATCGTCTCCAGTGTGGCTTGTCGAGTACGTCACTAATACCGCCTTTCTTTTATGACACTTTAATATATATAATATGTCACAACAGCGATGTAATGTCATGTGTTCAGGTCAAGTCTCCCAGAAACCTTCTGCTTTCAAGCTCTGATCTGCAAACCCTGAAAGGGACTTATCTACGTCACAAACCATTCGGATTCTGAAAAGATCCCGCCCCCAACTTTCGACGAGATCTATATCTGATGGATCTAATTTATTCCTTTTTCATTTCATTTCCTTTCACATCGGTATACCGAGCACGCCGCACTCTATTTCTATTCCTATCCCCGATTCCGCTCTTCGCCGATCACCGTCATTTCCCGCTAAACGCAAAAAAAAGCGTGATTTACTACTATCCTTCTCGACTGACAAAACACGTCATACAACCCAATCACGCACACAAGGACCGGTACTCAGAACTATACTCCTTAATCATCCCAAAGCGAAAACTCCGGTGTCGTGCCGGCCCATCCCCAGCAGTCTTATCTCCTGCCCGCAGTCAGAGCCAGAGACGAGACGACGCAGCCGCACGTGGCCACAACGAAGCGCACAAGTACGGTACTACCACCATACGAGAGAATTCCCGATCGGTGCATGTTGATACTAGCGCCAGCGCCGGTTTCTCCTTCACCGCTTCCCCCTTTGTGTACGGCGCCGCATGCACGACTCCGCCCCGTTTTCCAGCCAGCATCATTCGATCATAAGCGCCAACAGGCCAAGACCCCTATCCTTGACAAGAAGAGGTGAGCCGCGGTCCAATACCCCATCTTCATGACTTCATCCCCGGGTATGAGGCCAGTGGCAGGTAGAATCCAGCTTTCTTCGGAATACTCCTGACTGTCCCCCCCACCCCTCCACACCCTCGCTCGTAACAGCGAGCATGGCGTCAACCTTTTATTATACCCACTTGGCGCGGCACAATCTTTCTCATGACGGTCTTCGGATACATCATGGTGGTAGTGTTCGTTCTTCTCAAGACCGAATATCGGTATTTAGACGCCATGCGCACCGGATAGTGATCATTTCTCACCACCTTCCCACCCTTTGTGCCGTTTCGTGTCCATCACCTCTTGTCGGATGTGAGCGTCAAAGGACGGCCATATGTATGACGACCCGGAGGACACCGTACCCAGGCGCGATCGACCTCACTCCTTTTCCCTCCTTCCTTAGAGCCCTGTATTGTGATAGATTATACCCAGGCCAATCAATGTTCAAAAACAGAGTCTGCCACTATTGTCTAGAGCTTAGTAGTAGTAGGAGTCTGTCCTTTTAGTTTATCAAAGCAGGTGGATTTATTTCCCACCGTCTACAACATGTCTACAACATGTCTATATCTGTGGTTGCTCGTTCCAACCACCCCTCGTTGTGCCAGTGGTTCCTAACATCTGTAACGCGGCGATCAGGGTGGTCATCAGTGAAAGTCCTTGGACATCTTAACGACTGACAAGGCCCAATCCAAAGTGCTCAGGTACTAACCCTTCTCACACCTATGCCCTCGCCCAATGGTAAAAAGGATATTTGGAAGAGTAAGAGGGCATTAGACGGTCGGTGTTTATATAGACTCACTTAAGTGGCATAAGTGCGGTACAATTCAGGTTCCATTATCCCGCAGAGACCCACATCCATGCCCTTATGCTTCAAAATATACATGAACCATTTTATCCAGTCAGATCAAGTACGAAAGTCAAGAACGCCCAACGGTAGAAGCATGATGGACCCACATGTTTCTGATGTCCTCTCATTGCCATGAGTAATGAGTGAATGGGTTAACAGATTGTGTGTTCAAACCCTATCGAAGTGTCTTGATTCATTCGGGCTGCTGAACGTGGGCTGTTACTGGGCTGTTGTGGCACCGTGCTCAATGAGGAGCCCGGCCACATCCACACAACCCCTTGAGGATGCGCAATCGAGCGGAGTCAACCCGTCCCCGTCCTGGGCTGCCGCGTCGGCGCCGTGCTCGATGAGGAGCCGGGCCATGTCTACATGACCTCCTGAGGAGGCCCGATGTAGCGGAGTCCGCCCCTGCTCGTCTTGCGCTGCCGTGTTGGCGCCATGCTCAATGAGGAATCGAGCCAGATCCACATGGCCAAATGAGGACGCCTGATGCAGTGGGGTGAACCCGTGCTTGTCCTGGTCTGTCGCATTGGCCCGGCGCCGTGCTCGATGAGGAGCCGGGCCAGATCCACATAACCCCCTGAGGACGCCTGATGCAGCGGCGTCAACCCGAGCTTGTCCTGGACTGCCACCTTGGCGCCGTGCTTGATGAGGAGCCGGGCCATGTCTACATGACCTCCTGAGGACGCCGGATGTAGCGGAGTCCACCCATGCACGTCCTGGACTGTCGCATCGGCACCATGCTCGATGAGAAGTTGGGCCGGATCCATATAACCCCCTGCGGACGCCTGATGCAGTGGAGTCCACCCATGCTCATCCTGGGCTGTCGCATCGGCGTCGTGCTCGATGAGGAGCCGGGCAAGATCCACATCACTCCTTGAGGATGCCTGATGCAGTGGAGTCAACCCGTGCTTGTCCTGGACTGCCACCTTGGCACCGTGCTTGATGAGGAGCCGGGCCATGTCTACATGACCCCCTGAGGACGCCCAATGTAGCAGAGTCCGCCCATGCACGTCCTGGGCTGTCGCATCGGCACCATGCTCGATGAGGAGCTGGGCAAGGTCCACATAACCCTCTGTGGACGCCTGATACAGTGGAGTGCACCCGTGCTCGTCCTGAACTGTCGCATTGGCACCGTGCTTCATGAAGAGCTGGGCCAGATCCGCATCACCCCTGAAGGACGCATGGTGCAGTGGAGTCCACCCCTTCCCGTTCGTGGCTGCTGCGTCGGCGCCGTGTTTGATGAGGAGTCAGGCCAAATCCTTATGCCACGCCTGATGCAGCGGGGTGAACCCGCGCCCGTCCCGGGCTGCCGTATCCGCGCCATGCTCGATGAGGAGCCGGGCAATGTCCACATTACCCGATGCCGACGCCTGATGCAGTGGCGTCAACCCGTACTTGTCCTGGGCTGCCGCGTCGGCGCCATGCTGGATGAGGAGACAGGCCAGATCCACATCGTTCAATAAGGACGCCCGATGCAGCGGAGTCGACCCTCTCTCATCCTGGGCTCCCGCGTCGGCACCGTGCTCGATGAGGAGCCGTGCTACATCCACTCGTGAATTAAGATGCAAAGGAGTTTGTCCGTCAGTGAAACTCCGAGAATTTACATCCTCTGGGTGCTCAACAGCTAAGAATCTCACAACGTCAACTAGGCCACAAAATGCAGCATAATGTAATGGCGTCCCAGGAGGTCTCTCCGGCGTTTCTACCATTCCGTATCGTCCCGGAACGGAAACAGTCGGGTCGAAGATCCAGAGCCAAACTGCAAGATGGGGGTTTTTCCGGTCGAATAGCTGTTTCATCCCGTCTTCTACATGTTGTGACACCGTCTCGAATCGGGCATGCTCGAACCAGTGCGCTGCAGCATATTCTGCAAGGGGAAATTCTGGCAGGGTAACTGTGGTGACGTTTTTGTCCAGGTGCAACAGAATACCAAGACATCCTTGAGCAACTAGTATGTGCGCAGCTGTCATAGAAATATGATACCGGCTGGAAATCGTGGTGCGTTTTTCGCACAAGCGGATAGAGGTCAAGAACTCTTTGACAGAGAAATGCGAAAACTGTATCACTTGGGAATCTTCGATGTCGACAAGGGAAAGCAATGTCAAACACGTGGAAAGCACCGCCTCTGCTGGATCCTCCAGGCGCCAATCCTCGCGAAATCTCGGGATCTGCCCCGCCTCGAAATCGAATGCAAGGAACTCTGCCAATTCCTCGACTCTGAGAGGCCGGGAAACCACTGCCACGCATTGGATCAGCCGTCGCGCAAATTCCCAATTTGTCTCATCGATCTCCTGCAACGTGCGTTCATACGTCTCATCGAGCGTTGCCGGTAATTCGTCCAGAGCACGCTGGACACGTCCTGGCAGGCATTTGCCAAGATAGTCCAACTGACAATAGACCCATCTGAACCTACCAGACATATATCGGTGAGAGTAGTGAAAGAAAGAAGAAACCAAGTCCTTACATCCCATCTGCCCTTTCTGTCAGGACATTAATCACAAGCTGCCTGTGCTCCGGTCTCCATCTTCGCATGTTCCTGTTCGTGCTTACGACAGACTTGATGTAGTTCTCAATGTCCTCCTGTTGTCCCCGCTCATCGTGTAAAGAAATGGACCGGAACGTCAAGGGCTCGAGGATAGGTTTGATGTCTGCCTCTGGTCGGCTAGTGACGCATATGCGTAGGTTCGGCAGTTGTGCGTCCACAAGGTCCTCTAAAAGTGTTAAGACCTCCAAGCGGGGAGACGAAAGTGCAGATGTGTTTGGACATTCATCCAAGGCATCCACAATCAGATAAATGGGAGCTTGTCCTAGGCGACTCAAGACGTCGTTAAAACACCGAACAAGTTCATCGTCGCCAGGGCTTTGGGCTCCATCACAGTTTCTCGAATAGAAAGAGGCAAGAATGTCGTAATAGAAATTGGATTGGCCGCAAAGTTGAAATAGGATGGACGATAGAAGCCCTCGGAGATCCTTTTTGTCTTCCTCCCTAAAGTCGTAGAAATATATAGCTAGTGATGCGAGCCCGGAATTTTGCATATTCTCGACATCCTCGATGATCGTGGAACTTCCAAATACGATAAGTTCTGGAAGATGTAGATATTGAATTGTGAACGTACCAAAGAACGCTCTTTCCCGAGCCCGCTTGTGAAAGGTAAAACGAAAACAGTCAGTCCGCAACGGAGTAGGCGCACGTGGTGGGGAGACTTACGTTTCCCGTGTATCCAAAGAAGGGAACTTGGCCCAGATGCCTTCCATTCTGAAAGTATGTTACTGTTGAGGAACCACGCGCCCGTCTGATCTTGGCGCAATTTGCGGGCGATGTTATAATTCTTCCATGGATCAGGCGGAGAGAGCCAACTTCGAATATTCCTCAGCAAGTTGTCACCTGTCAAACAATATCAGTGACTTCAGGAAGTAAAGTGAGTGATAGGGAATCAACCCACGTTTGGACTTGTTCATCTCGCTCGCCATTTCATGTAAGATTTCTAGTGCTCAGTGAACCACCGAACTGGTTCATTTGTCGCCAACAACACGTACTGAGTTCTCCCCGTATGCCATCTATGGACGCTTTCTCATCTAGAGAGAAGGGATATTGTGTTTGATACAGCGGATTACAAGGCAGGTTCCTTGCTCACCATCCATGAACCCCCTCATATTCGTGACGAGTCCGTGGACAACAGCGAGCGTGTGAGCTGCGGTAGTCCGAGCCTCGTCTTGCGTGAGCCGGTCGAGCCTCTGCAGCACTGCCTCGATGTCCTTCTCCTTGAAAAACTTCTTCGCAAACTTGACTGCGCAGCGTTGAGAAGACGTAAAACGCTGGCCAAGAACAGACTCACTCGATCCACGCTTCTTGAGCTCTCCTGTCACTAGGGCGAGTATGGAGATTAACTCGACCAGAATCTTGGCCACGATCTCGTCCGTTGCCGGCGTAGGAGAGATTCTTGTGTAGATGTCGAGACGGCTTACAAAGTGTTCGATCGACTCGAGCAAGTCGACGAGTGCGTCGCAGTTTGATATTATGCCCTTGGCCGCCTGCATCGCTCGGATGTCACGATGCAATCTTCATATGAACTGGAGAACGGCACGTACATCGAGTAGGATAACGATACAAGCCTGTATCGCTTTCGCAGGTGGGAGTATCTGTAAGAATAGAGTCAAAGGCGTGAAATATGCTACCAGCTCCTGTTGACGTACGGGGCCAAAGGCATCAGCGAGGGAGACAGCGGATGACAGTTTGGATAGTATCGATACAGTCGTGTTGAGAGACTTCATGATTTTATCGCTTCCGTGCAAATGTCTAAAAGCGTGTGCTTGATCTTGCAAAATGGCAATGATGGCTTCGACAGAGTCGGTATTCTGGAGTTTGATGGCGAGGGTATGTTGAGCCAATGAGACACCTGCCCTCTTCTCATATGCCTGCAAGGCGGTTTCGAAGAGGGCTTGAAAGCGAGCGGATTCAGGATGGTGGGCCATATCGCGAGTGGAAAAGGAAAGGAGTCTCTGGAAGCGGGATTGCTTAACTGCGAGGCGAGGAAACGAAGAGAGAGAGGGGATGGCCCAGGTTCATCGATGGCTTACAAATTCCAGAGTCGGAGTCGAGTAACCATTCTACATCACAACTAGTGGCCGCCTCATTCGAACAACGAGATGCTTATTGAATCGTTCAATTTACACAGCGGTATACACGACAACAAAATGGCAAATTTCTTTTCAAAAGAACGATTCGTTTCTCGATCAATGCCCTTTGTTCTGCCATTAAAGAAGCGCGAGGACCTTCGCAGCCTATGTCTGGGTCAAATGGACGCCATGCGCGCCTGGTAGTGAATATCTCCTCACCCTTTGTGCCGTTTTGTGTCCACCACGTCTTATCAGATGCGAACCGTCAAGAAGCTTCCGCATGTAGTATGACGACTCGGACTCCGTAAAGGCCAGCGTGTGCTGTAGCCTTGGAAACGGGCACTTTCAATCATGTGACGTGCGCCTGTCGTCCTCCAAGCTCAGCCGAGCGCCCTCTTTCCTCGTTTTCGCATGTATCGCCTCCGACTCGCCCCCCACCACTAGACTATCCCTACACCAAAACCCAAACCCTCCGGCCGAAGACACGCAGATCACCCAAGCCTCGTCGGCGGACGCCACACGTGCGCGCCACCTCAAGAAGCCCGTCGCTCCACGTCGCACATGGCCTCTCGCAAGCCGGGTCTCGGTCTGGACGTATCCCTGTTACTGTTAGGAAAGGCTGTGACTGTTCATAGGATTGATCAAACCCTCGTTTTGTATGTTTCTTTGTTTTATTTTCGTCTTAGACTTGCTCTTTTATCATAGCGCCTTTTCTTTCATCGACGTCGCCGCACCTCCTTCACCCTCGTCGATGATGCACCTGCAGTCGTGCACTTGGATATGATTCAATGAAAATTTCTTCTGTGTTGACACCGCTTCCTTTGCCATTGTTGCTGCGCGGGTCTGTCACTCCCCTACTTTCCGCCCCTTGCATAGAGTACTTGTCACCACCTTGTATCCGCGTATATGAATCCTCTTACCTGGCCTCGCCGAACCAAGGAAGGAAATACAGACATGCATTCCTCGCGCGTTCTCCGACTAGTGGCATCGCCGCGTCGTTTCTCTCTTCCACTTTCTCTCTCACATTCCAAACTCACAAGCGTGCTGGGGTTATCCACTTAAACTACAGGATGCCGTAGCCGTGCACGCTTGAACCCTCACCCCATTTCCTTCCTTCCTCAGAGCCCTTCATTCTTATAGATTGTGCCAGGGCCAATGTTCCAACACATAATTTTTAATTCATCTCCAAACCGTCCGGGCGCAGGATGTACGGTAAAGCCCTTATGCCTCTATGGACGGTTCATTGGCCCAATACAAAATGTCTTTTTCAATTCACACAGGGAGCATGGTACACTCGGCAACGAAATAGTAATATTCATTTCACAGGAATGATTCAGACATGCGTTGCGTTTCTCGGTCAATACGGTCCACCTTTGAGGCCTCCGTCTGGGTCAAATGGACGCCATGCGCATCTGGTAGTGAGCATGTCTTCCGACCTTCTCACCCTTTGTACCGTTTCGTGTCCACCACGTCTTATCGGATACAAATGTCAAGAAGCTCCCGCATGTATGACGACTCATAACCGCTTTCGGATGCGCGATCCAGCGGAGTCAACCCGTCCCCGTCCTGGGCTGCTGCATCGGCGCTGTGCTCGATGAGGAACCTGGCCAGATCAACATGACCTACTGCGGATGCCCGGTGCAGCGGACTTGACCCCCACATGTCCTGGACTGTCGCATCGGCGCCGTGCTCAATGAGAAGCCGGGCCAGATCCATATAACCTCCTGAGGACGCATGATGCAGCGGAGTCGACCCATGCGCATCCTGGGCTGTCGCATCGGCACCGTGCTTGATGAGGAGCTGGGCAAGATCCATATAACCCCCTGAGGACGCCTGATGCAGCGGCGTCCACCCGTGCTTGTCCTGGACTGCTGCCTTGGCGCCGTGCTTGATGAGGAGCCGGGCCATATCAACAAAATCCCAGGCGAATGCCTGGTGTAGCGGAGTCAACCCATCCTCGTTCTCAGCTGCCACATCGGCACCGTGCTTGATGAGGAGCCGGGCCATGTCTACATGACCTCCTGAGGACGCCCAATGTAGCGGAGTCCACCCATGCACGTCCTGGACTGTCGCATCGGCGCCATGCTTGATGAGAAGCTGGGCCAGATCCATAGAACCCCCTGGGGACGCCTTATGCAGCGGAGTCGACCCATGCTTATCCTGGGCTGTCGCATCGGCGTCGTGCTCAATGAGGAGCCGGGCCAGATCCATATGACCCCTTGAGGACGC
>QFFA01000565.1:6877-19572 GCA_003316565.1 Russula foetens
GTGCTCGACGAGGATCCGTGCGATATCGAGATGACCATTCATGGCCGCCTCATGGAGCGGAGTCGACCCGCTCTGGTCCTGGGCTGCCGCGTTGGCGCCGTGCTCAACGAGGGTTCGTGCAATATCGACATGACCCTCTCGAGATGAAAGGTGTAAAGGAGTTGATTCGTCATCAAAGTACTGAGAATTCACATCCTTTGGGTCAATGACTAAGCCATTTACAACGTCGCATAGGCCACAAAGAGCAGCATAATGTAAAGGCGTCCCATGCGGTGGAAATGGCTTTTCTGTTCGTTCTTGTTTAGTCCGCCTCCAGAGGGGCACAGAGGGGTCACATATCCAGAGCCAGACTGCGAAATGTGGTTTCGTCCGGTCAAACAGCTGTCTCATACCTTCGATTGTACTTTTCGACACACTGTCAATACGGGCATGCTCGAACCAGTGCTCAGCAGCGTATTCAGCGAGAGGAAATTCCATCAAGCTGTCTCGGGTGATGTCTTCATCCAAGCCTAACAACATACCCAGACATGCTTGGGTGATGACAGTATGAGCGACTGTCATAGGAATGTAGTAACGGCTGGAAATCGTGTTGCGTTTTTGAAAAAACCGGGTAGATGTCAAGAACTCGTTGACCGAGAAGTGCGCAAATTCTACGACTTGGGTACCTTCGACGTTGACAAGGGAAAGTAATGCAGGGCACGTGGATAGCACCGCTTCTACTGGGTCAATCAGGCGAGACTCCTTGCGAAATTTCGGAATTGGCCCTGCTTCGAAATCGAATGCGAGGATATCTGCCAGTTCCTCCACTCGGAGCGGGCGGGAAGCCACCGCGATGCATTGGAGGAGCCGTCGGGCGTCGTCCCAATTCGCGTCTTCGATCTTCCCTAAGGCTCGTTCATATGTCTCGTCAAGCGTTGCCGGCAAATCGTTGAGAGCATGCTCGAGACGAACTGGGTTGCAGGGCGCAAGGTAGTCAAGCTGGCAACGCACCCATTGGAACCTAACAGAGAGATACGGTGAGAATCGCGAAGAAATAAGATTCAATTCTCTTACATCCCATTCGCTCTTTCTGTGAGGCGTTCGATCACGAGTTGCTTGTGCTCCGAACTCCACCGTTGCATCTTGGCATTATCATTGACGATCGACTTGATATAGCTCCTAATGTCCTCCTGTTGTCCATGCTCATCGTGTAAGGAAATGGAATGGAAAGTTAGAGGCTTGAGGATAGCCTTGATGTCAACCTCGGGTCGGCTAGTGATACATATCCGCAGATTTGGGATTTTTGAGTCGATGAAATCCTTGAGGAACATGAGGACTTTCTCGCGGGGAGAAGACAGAGTCGGTGTATTGAGGCATTCGTCCAAGGCGTCCACAATGAGGAATATCGGGGTTTGTCTTGGAACCTCAAATAAGTGCTTCAAACAGCGGATGAGTGCATCGTCACTGGGATCCTTAGATCCATCGTTGTGTTCTGAGCGTAATTTGGAGAGAATGTCACAGTATGAGTCAGATTGATGGCCAAGCTGGACTAGCATAGATGAGAGCAGCCCTCGTAGGCCTTTCTTATGATCTTCCCTAAAGTCATAATAAAATATGACGAGTGATGCGAGCCCAGATCTTTGCATAGTCTCAATATCCTCGATGATTGCAGAACTGGTCCATACTGTTAGATTTCAAGACGAAAATATCGAAGGGTAAACGCACCAAAGAACAGTCTTCCCGGCCCCCGCTATGAAAGAAAAATACCGTTAGCCTCCCTGCGGTCCAGCGGAGATGTAGCGTCGGGTGGCAACTGACGTTTCCCATTGATCCAGAGGAGCGAACTCGGTCCAGAAACCTTCCACTCTGAGAGCAATTTGCTATTAACGAACCACGTCCCGGTCTTGCCGTATCGCAATCCGAGGGCGTTGTTGTAATTTTTCCAAGGATCCGGGGGTGAGAGCCAGTTTCGAATATCCCTCAGCAATTGATCACCTGCAAGATAATCTTAGCGCTTCCAGGTAGTGATATCAATGGTGGGAGATAGCTAACGTTTCGATTTCTTCATATCGCTTGTCATTTGATCTAGAGCTCAGTCAGACGTGTGACTATCTCGTTATCACCAAGGACACGTACTGAGGCCTTCCCGGACATCTAGAGAGAAGGGTATTCAGTAGACAGAAAATCACAAGAAGAGTGGGTTTACTCACCAGAGACAACTTCGAGAGTCTGAATTGCAGCATTCAGATGCTCATATTGCGTAAGTCGGTCCAATCTCAGGAGGAGCGCCTGAATGTCCATGCTCCCCTCCTTGTCACCCCAAAGTCTCGTAATAGATTTGACTGCATCGCGTTGAGTGACACAACAAGTTGGTAAGGGCGGACTTACTCAGTCGTCGTCGTGTGAACTTCTTGGTCTCCAGAGCGAGTATGGAGATCAGCTCCACCATTATCGAGACCACTATTTCAACCATTGCGGATGATAGAGGTATCTCTGTATATATTTTTAGACGACCGACGAACTGCCCGATCGACTCGAGCACGTCGGCGAGTGCTTCCCTGCTAGAAACCGCGCTCTTGGCCACCTGGATCATCGGTTATTACAAGAATATCTCCATATGAACCAGAGAACGGAACATACATCAAGTAGGACACCGAGACACGCCTGTATTGCCTTCGAGGGCGGGAATGGCTATAAGAAACGGTCAGAGACATGAAACACGTCTCTAGCACCATTTGACATACCAGGCCGACGGCGTTAAGTAGGGAGGCAGCGGAAGAAAGTGGTGTCAAAATTGATACAATCGTCTTCATAGATTTGGCGATAGTTTCGCCCTTTTTGAAGTCCTTGGCTCGATCTTGCAGAAGGGCTGTGATATCCTCGACGGAGTCGCAACCCTGGAGTTTCACGGCAAGCTGATGGTTGGCTAAGGTGACGCCCGTTTCTTTCTCGTAAGCACGCAAGGCAGAGTCGAAAAGCTCTCGAAAGCGAGTTGATCCTGACTGGTCGGCCATCTCACGAGCAGGGTGGAAATAGGATCTTTAAGGGGGGGGAGTTGATTCACCATGAAGATATGTATAGTGAGAGAGACAGTGACTCGGAGAGGACCCCGGACCGTGGGCAGAGGTAGTGTTGCCGGAGAGTTGAGCTGAACTGAGTTGAGCTGAACTCTGGCCAACTCCGTGCATCAGAGTTGCACCTGAGCTAGTGTTGCCGGAGAGTTGAGCTGAGCTGAGTTGAGCTGAACTCTGGCCAAGGCCAACTAGTCCGGGAGGTGGAGGGAGTTCGGAGGCGCGGCCTGGGAACATCCACCGATCATATTTCAAGGTTTGATAGCCGTAATTGTTTTCACAACTGAATCGTGTCAGAGTCAAGATATTCCACGCGACAAATCAATCACAATCTGGACACCCTTATGAGCCGTGGATGAGAATTGAACAGAGAGAATAGGGGTCATGTTTTTGTGATGAAGCCCCTGGTCAGTTACTAGTATATATAACCGTTTCTATCGATTGCAAGCTAGCGCTTTCTATAATCAGCAAACCAATTCCCCGAAATTATCTACTACAGTACTAGTAATCTGATTCTATGGTCCAAGTAGTATAAAGGTCATGCAACTCCACCTCATTCCCAGCCTTCAGCAGCTCAAGAATTTGCTGACTCTGTCACCGGTCCTTCAATTTCACGGTAACCTGAGACCTCGGATGCAAGTAGACTGGCCACGAAAAAGAGCCTCTCCCGCTGATATAAGTGTCTCAAGACCTGGAGCATCTCAATTCAATGTACTTCGAATTTTCTGTACGTGGAATTAGTGTGTAGTACATGACCATCAGTGGAGGAGAACAGCACGCACTGCAGCGGAAAGCTGCAGAAATCTTGAACGCACGAGGATCTTCTCCAGCAGGATGAGCATCACCCATTTCTTAATCCCTCCTGCCGTGCACTCTGCGCAACGCCTCCTCACTTGTCTGCACCTTTTCTATGCTCCATCCCGTCGTGTCCGCTTTCTTCCTCAGGACTCTCGACCTTGACCTGCGTTTTCTTGATGTCACACTCACCTTGACTGACCTCCGTTCTAGCATCTACTGCTGCTAGAGCTCCCCAAGCTCACGCCTACTCATGTCGAGCTTCACGCGAGCCTGCTCTTCCTAGGCAGCCGCCTGCGCCAGTCGTGCGCGCGCGTCTGCAATCTGGCCCATGTATCCACCGCCACCGACTGTGCGGAGGAACCGGCAAGACCCATGAGGAGTGTCTGGAGGAGGTCTTCGGCAGTGGCGAGTGCCGTCTGCGTCGCAGTGTGCATTTTTTTATTACCCTTGTACTCGGCCATGACAGCATCTGCTTGCCCCTTCGCCGCGAGTAAAGCTTCGAGCTAGATGATATATCAGCCAATGTGAAAACAAGCGGCGAGAAGAGAATACGCATGTACCTCGCTGAGCTCATGCCCTGTGCAGCCTCCTCATCCTTTGATGGCGCCCTCTTTAATCTCTGCTTTGGTACGTAACTTGATCACGACCTTTCCAAGCTCCTTGGCTTCCACTTCCATACGCGTAACCTTTCTACCGTTCTTCAGCTCGTGATTTGCATTGGATCTGCAAATCAATCCAATTTTTCTCCGCGACACCAGCCTCGCGTGTCGCTCACTCCTTCCCACTAAGCACCCAGTCAAGCTGGTGTTCCCGTTTGGCGATCTGGGCTTCCTTGCATACAACCTTGGCACAGCGATCTGTCCATTCGTACGCACACAGCAGGACGCGTGCGGGGTGCTCTAGTTCGACGCTGGCCTTTTAGTACTGAATGACGGCGGGACGCTCGGTGCAGAGGGTCTTGATCAGACATGGGACTGTATCCCATGCTCGAGGTTGTTCCGCATCAGAAACCGCCTGATGCCCCTTGATGGTATCGACCACCTCGTGCAACACAATATTGAAGAGTATAAGCCTCGAGCGTCCTTCCTGCCGCTGCGGGTCCGCCCCGAGGTGCTCTGCTTGTCATCAAAACTTGAGTTGGGTGCAGAAGTTGATGGAAGGATGAATATTGTGGGTCAGAGAACAGGGCGTAACCCAGTGAAACACTCCTCGCAACAGAAAATCACCCGTGTTGCCCAGACAGGGGAGTGGAAAGCCAGTGTTTATCGTATCATCGTGATGGCCCTACAGCACATCGTGCCATTGCTATTGTTTGGCTTAGTGTGGCTTTGAACCAAATATGGTAACGGCGAACCAAATGCAGTAACTCCCGGAGTTGACTCCGTTGCAACTCAACTCTTCCCACCAGAGCTGAGCTGAGTTCGCAACTCTGCCAACTCAGCTCAGGTAACTCCGAGTTGGCTCAACTCTCCGGCAACACTAGTCGCGGTATTGTCGCTGATGAAATCAATTAGACAATCATAGGACATACAATGCCGAGCGGATATGTTTAAAACCCTCGTTCGACGTTCCGCAGTGATCATATATGCTTATTTAATTCACACTGCTTGCGCCATGCGGGATGACGCGATGACGCCTTGTCTTCGGAGCTGACAACACGCGAGCTATCCTCCTGCCGCCCTTGCACCCCATCAGTGATGCTACGCCACCCACTGTCCCCCCACCTGCTCCAAAAAGTTCTCCCACTCACCACCGTCCAAATCATAGCTTTCCACTTCAGCGTTTGGGAAACTACCGTCGTGCACCGCGCCAACGTAGTTCTCCACGCCTCGTCCCTCCTCGTGTCCGACGTCCGCAAAGCGTCGTATAAACTTGGCTTTCTTACCATGCCAGCGCGTCATCGCGTCGCCCCAGACGAGCACCTGTCCACTTGTACCGGGCCCTGCACCGATGCCGATCGTGGGGATGCTGAGGCGTGCTGTGATGTACTCCGCGAGTCGATATGGAATCGCCTCAAGCACGATAGAGAACGCCCCGGCGTCCCGCAGCGCGAGCGCACCTTCCAGCACTGCGCGGGCCCCCGTGGCGTCGCGGCCCTGCACGCGGCAGCCGGACAGTGCGGTGTGGCGCTGCGGCATCAATCCCACATGTGCCTGACTGGTACACCGACTTGTCTGATGCGCCGGACGGTCGAGGCAACTTCTGGCCCGCCCTTCGAGCTTGACTGTCTCCACGTGGCCATCTTGGACCATGCGAACAGCGGAGCGAACGGCATCCTCGGGTGATGCGTGATATGAGCCGAAGGGCATGTCAGTCACAAGGAACGGATGTACGGCGCCGCGCGCAACGGAACGGATGTGATGCAGCATCTCGTCTAGGATGAGTTGGGTGGTAGAGGGCAAGCCGAGACTGACTTGTGCGAGGGAGTCGCCGACGAGAGCGATGTCGATACCGTGGGTGTTGAGCACCCGGGCAGTGGGGTAATCGTATGCCGTGAGCATGGTAATCGGCAAGCCGGATCGACGCATCTGGCACAGATGTTGTATTGTCATTTTTTTCCGCGGGGTTCTGTATGTGTATGTCGGAATTATAAGATGATTCCGTCACGGGTTGCATAGACTTACGGGTGGGCAGGACGCCACTCTGAAGAATCATGGGACGTACACTCATCCATTGCTGATTAGCGGGGGGATGCCTTAACGCTCCCAGGTTGAGCATTGGCCGGTTTGGTGGAGATAGTTTCATGATGAGTAAATTAGTTAGTCGCTTCGAGAGGTCAATAAATAGATGAGAGGGAGGATATGTCCTGCTGTGGCCACCAGGCACAGGATAAGCAGATGCAGGTAGATTGGGAGGAAAACACAAAAGAGGCCGTACAGTCAGTGAGAACCTTTATATGATGATGGCTGGTGGCAAAGCAAAGATGGACCGATGAGTGGCCGACAAATCAGCTGATGATAGGGCTCGAGCTCTGAGCTATGTTTGACGTTTTAACACAAGTGCGTCCTAGTTGGTGATAGAAATATTATGGTTAGTCCCTGAAAGAAGTGGGATGGAGAGAAAATCGTATTTCGCTTAGCTACCTCGTATGCAAACTACATGTCTCTAGACGTCTCATGGAGTGCAAGCAAGTGAGCACGCAGAAAGCAGAAAAGGACGCAGAATGCGTTCCGATGACCCCTCAACTGAGTCAACGCACACCAGACTCACCAGTACCATCAATACTTCGGACACCATCGTGCGGGCAGTCACTACTTTCTTCTCTTGGCATCCCCCTCATTTCTTGCCCCACGTTGCCGTTTCATCTCTCTTCCTCTAGAAAGTTGGAAACAAGTCAAGACCGGATTCCAGGGTGGGTTGGAAGCAGCTGAGGATTCGTCGGTCGTCTTCTAATCCTTTGCTGATTGACCAAAGTTCTGATCTTCAGTGGAAAGACACATTTCAGTGATCACTCTTCATGCACGTTCCGTCTTTCCGTCTATCACCATCGATCACCAAGGACCCAAGATACCGTCGCCATTCTCTCCACCGTGCCCACCACATGATGAAGAACGCGACCGAAGGGAAGGATGTCGTTACAGCTGTGGCCCACGAGCCCACCAGCGCTCGCAGGTGGGTCGACTCGCAGGTTCGGAACTTGTGAGTCAATAAGGTTTCCTAAGAGCCTGAGGACTTTCTCGCAGGGAGAAGACAATGCAGATGGGTTTAAGCATTCGTACAAGGCATTCACAATAAGGAAAATCGGGGCCCGTCCTAGAAGTTTCATCAAGACCTTCAAATAGTAGGAATCAGACTTGTTGCACTATAACTATGCGACCAGTCCGATTCCTACTATGAGATCCCTTCCGCCTGTTGGAATAGCACGGAAGAGAGTAGCTCACAGAAATACTTCTTTTGATCCGCTTGAAGTCATAGTGATGCATGTGCAAGTGCTGCGAGCTCTGATTTCCGCATGATATCTATACGAAGGGGGAAAGCCGTTGCAACAGGAGTAAACCATCGACCCGGGCGACTAACTTACGTTTCTCATGGATCTAAAGGAGTGAACTCGGTCCAGATACTTTCCATTCAGAGAGTGTGGAGCCTCGAACGAAACGCCGCGGTCCTGTTGTCACGGTGCCGCAACTCGCACCCAAGGTCGTAAATTTTCCATGGATCGGGTGGAGAGAAACAACTTCGAATATCTCACTGCAGCTGGTCGCCTATCAGATGATTTCGGCGTTTCTGGGCAGTAATGGCAGGGTTAGGAGGATGCTTACGGTTCAACTTGGCCTTTTCGCTCGCCATTTGATGGAGGATTTCTAGCACTCAGGGAGGCACGGGATTCGCTCGCTGTCGCCACAAAACGTACCGAGGACTTCTCGGAGACCGTCAGCAGAAATTCTACCGTCTAAAGGGAAATAGACTCAACAGACACCGGATTACAAATAGGATGTGTTTTCTCATCGTCCATGAACTCCTTCATGCTCTCAACAAGACAGCGAACGACGCTAAGGCTCTGAGCTACGGCAGTCCGAGCCTCGTCTTGCATGAGTTGGCCCAGCGTCTGCAGGAACGCCTCGATGTTCTTGTCCCCGAGATTTTTCTCTTTAGAAATTTGCCTGGATTGCGTTGAGTATTAGTACATCAGTGCATCAGCAAGAACGGACCGGACTTGACTCGACTGGCTGTCGCTGCTTGAGCTCTTCGGTCACCAAAACGAGGGCAAAGATCAGCTCTACTATGACCTTGACCACCATATCGATCATTGCGGGCGCGAGAGAGAGTTGCGTGAATATGTCGAGACGACCGCCCGGTTCACTTGGACGTCACAAGAGTATCTATATATGAACCAGAGAAGGGCACATACACCAAGCAGGATAGCGAGACCGGCCGGTATTGCTTTCGAAAAGGGGAATCACATCTGAGAGAAACGGTCAGACGGCCTGAAACATGTCATCAGCGCCTTTGACATAACAGCGGCGGCGACGGAAGAAAAGTGGAGTTGAAGTTGCTACGACTGTCTTAATCGTTTTCGTGATATTATCATTTTCTCTGAAGGCCTGCGCTTGACTTGCAGAAGAGTGGAAATGGACCCGATGGAGTTGCAACTCTGGGGTTGAACGTTGAACGTTGAACCACAAGTGGATGTTGGGCCAACTTGACGCCTGCTTTTTTCTCACAAGCGCAGACTCAAAAGCCGCTGGAAAACGTGCGGATCCTGACTGGTGGGCCATATCGTGAGGGGAAAAAAGGATCTTTGGGGCGAGGCCTGATTGTAGGGAAGTGATAGCGAGAATGCGGTATGCGGGCGGTCGAGGAATGGGGCGGGGACGGAGTTCAGCGCAAGGTGATTGATTGTTTGAACGAAGGGACCTAGGGCTTGGGCTGAGAGTTATACTGCGTTGGACGCAAGCAAGAGATTCTTGCGATCACCGAGTCGTAGTTGGTACGCTGTAGGATGTCGGTCGCCGCCGCCAAGGTCACTCGGCAAGTCCGGCCACTCAGAGATGTCGTAATCTACTATTGACAGCCAAGTTACAGCACAGCAGTACTAACCCCCATTCCATGCATGCACATCGGACGGAACAGAACTCGCACTCAATCATGTAATTCACCCCTTATGGCTAATAGCGTGTGGTTGCATCAGCATTCCCGATATTGTGATATCCAGTGGTCGCACTCCCACTGACATTCTCCCCCAAAGGGCTAAGACACTCTCAAATAAACGGTAACTTTTATGGCCTGGTGTGTACATCGGTTGTCACGAAATAATAGCATTACGATAGAGAGGGAAGCGATGGCGACAAGTACTGAGCTGGCGGCGAAATGACGGAAAATTACGGCGAGCATGCGATGCGATGGGTCAAAAGTGCATATCGTGAGTGTATCACTTGCGCGTGGCACGACGGACCAAACCTGCTAATAAGAGCGTGCCCATGGCCACGGCACCACCAGCGATGGCCATGCCGATATACCCTTCTGTGTTAGAATTCAGCAACTTTCCACAAGGCGTCATGAAAGAATGAGGGAGGAAGAACATACCATGGTTGACAGCCTTCTCGATGAGAGCGTCGAGAGACAGCGCCTGCAAGTTCGTTGGTTCCCGCTCTAAAAGACGTGCTGCGTGCGGTAGCCCGATTACTGACGCGGAGCGGGTAAATGGGACGATGGGCTCTCACAGTTAAAGTTCTTCGCTTCGTCAAAGTTGCCCATTTTATAGTGTCCGAGTGCTAGGTAGTACAAGCATTCACGTCTCCGCGTGGGTTCAGAGCGGTAGATCTCTGCGAGAAGCAAAGGGGTCTGTGAGACGATACGAAGACAAGACGGGGATACAGGGCGGCAACGTAACCTGCTAGGAGCTGTACGCCCTCTACTTGGTGTTCGCGAATTGGGCTCTTTACAAGACCCCACGCATAGTAGGAGGGAAGGAGGTATCTGGGGAGGATTTAACAAAGAGTTGGGAGAGGGGTGGGAGGGTCATAAGGACTAATGAGACGGTGCATTTGTGGTTAGAAGGGTCGACGATACCATGGAAGGCATCGTGTCACAGTATGGTTTGGTCCCAAGATGGGTTTATTTTTTTTTATTTTTTTTATTTTTTGAGAGCGGTTTATTATTGAGTTGTATCTACGTGGTAGCTAGTTATCTCAATAATAAGTGCCAAGTGGCGGGAAGCTCTGGGCTAGCCCCACATGACGCGCTATAGCCGGGCCGGGGTCCAGTTGTGAGGGAAAATGCCTTTACGCACATCCTTGGGGGGATAGTGTGGGGCTCAAAACACACGTTTGGAACGTCATGCAGTCCTACCCACTAAAACCTCACAGTGGTACATCCAGTTCAATGGGAGTCCTCCTTCCATTTCGAGTGCTTGCTCCTGTTGGAAAGCAGCCAGCATGTGATGGAAAATCACGAGGGAATGGATGTCGCAAAAATAGAGGTCGGGCCTTGGGCCCCAGGACAGATATTACCATACACTTCATAGTACAGCATGTGCAAGCGCATCATTCGTTGTTACAGCCCCTTTTAGTGGACTTTGCATAGATTAAGCACAGTAGATAGTCATTTATCTTATCACACGGACACTTAGGACAGCGCTCGGAGCGCTAGCACGTACAGTAAAGGCACCTTAGCTTACTAATCAAGTTGATTCTTGCTCGGTTCCCCCTCACGCGCGTTCGCTGGCAAATTGGAGACACTGTGCTGTTATTGTGCTAAATCGCTGAATTGCTACAATGGACCCTCGCAGCAGATTGGACAACGTTCTTTTTCACATGAAATTACATTATTCTTTCTATGTCGAAAGCGATGCATATAGCTAAGTTGTACTTATGTTGGGATTGTTGGCACACATCCCACCTCGCTCCGTTGTTTTCTCTGGCATTTGGCATGCATAAACAAACTGTCTATTTAAACCTCTACTCTATGAGCTAGATGACTTCAGTCTCTTATCTTTCGACTGAGGTCTGCTCCCCCTTTTCTTTATCGTGTAGTTGACATCGCTGACCCGCGTTCAGTATCACGCGCCTTCGTTTGCGCTCATAGGTTAGCTTACATAATGAAGCAGTCTCTTATCTTTCGACTGAGTATCGCGCGCCTTCGTTCACACTCATAGATCCTCTCATTTCCAACAGATTATGAGACCTGCTCTTCACTGAGCATCCAAGCATATCCATCACACTGCTCCCCTTACGACTTCGACTACGATGAGCCACAGGAACGCCAACTCAACCCCGCAGTCGAGCAGCAACAGCTCCACAACTGGCACCGTGATGACGACTGCCAAATCTCCTCAAAATCGCTACGAAGTCCCCAGTCTTGAAGACACCAAAGGTTTTCCCCATTGGCACTACTGTATCAAGATGGTGCTCGAAGACACGGATCTTATGTCCGTCATTGATGGAACGCTCACTAGGCCCGACGCAACCACCGACCCAACTGGCCACACCGAATGGATCTCGAAGGACCGCAAGGCCCGGATCCAGATTGCCATGACGTTGCACAAAGGACCACTTAACCTTATCCTGGAGGCCACCTCTGCCAAGGAGTGCTGGGATAAAATCATCGCCCGTTATCAGGGAAAGGGGGGCCGGTGCATCGCCTACCTCATGGAAAGTTTCTTCTGCATTAACCTCACTGATTCCAAGCCGATGGAGCTGCAGATTAACCGGCTTGTAGAGGCAAATCGAAATCTTGAGACGATCGGCTGTGGAGTGAAGGACAAAACCCTCACCTACATCATCATTATGGCGCTCCCCGAATCACTCGCCACGCTCCACGCGATCCTATTTAACAAGGACGAAACCACCATCACTTCAGAGGACGTCATAGCGCAGATCCTTGCTGATGAGGAACGGCGGATCCGAGGATCCGGGGGCACAGCAACAGCATACTTCGCAAAAGCCTCGAAGCGCACGAATGGAAACAACAACAACTGTGAGAGGAACAAGAAGAAGTGCACATACTGTAAGATGAGAAGGCATGACATGTCGGAATGCCAGAAGAAGAAGGAGGATGAAGAGGAGAAGGCCAACTCTGGATCCTCAAAACCCTCCAACTCTGGAAACTCATCTGGGTTGTCCAATGTGAAGGCAAACGTTGCTATCACCAAAGATGACATGTCACGATTCGCTCCCCCTTACGTTTCCTTTTGCTCATCATTACCTACCCCTCCGTTTTCCCTCTCCGATCGTCGCTCTCGTGTCCAGCCTTGCCCATAACATGTTGTCTGTACGTTCTGTACCTGGTGCTCTTATCTCTGACTCGTCCACCATGCGCTGCGCGCATGCCTCTTATCTCTGACTCGTTCGCCTCATGTTTACCATGAGGCCTCATGTATATAAGCACGTGTGTTTCATAGGACGAGCT
>QFFA01000567.1:0-19931 GCA_003316565.1 Russula foetens
TTTGCTCTGCGTAATTTCTGTTCGGTGCGTTCCAGGCGTCCGATTACCGTTTGGCAAATAATACTGTGCGCGGAATCATGTACGGCACGATCAGTCGCGCCCCCGTTGACCCATCCGCACACTTTCAAGTTCACGGGTACCCCTGATCCGCTTTATACGCCGTCGATCGTAGATTAGGAGAGGTTTTTTTGCATGAGCCAGTTGCAAATCCGTAAAAAAAAAACCGGAAGCGCGGAAAGCGAGCAAGACATAGATAATAACTCATAGGAAACAACACTGCCCTGACGGTGATGACGTGAGAAACGCACTGTATGTAAAAAGCTTAACGCCCAATTCCCGACAGGTACTGGGCAGTGTGAACCGGAAAAGGTCTGCCCCAGTTCTGCCACACCCCTCCCGGTCCCCCTCACATCCTCCAACTCCCTCCCTTCTATTTAGTCCCCTGTTGGCTGCATCGGGTAAGTCAATACTCGTCTTGTGATTTCATCGTGGGCCGGGTCCGTCTTTGTCCTTCTCTGCCCTGCACACGGGTGGCGGCTGTACACGCACCCAGGCCGCAGCTTCGCCGATTGGGTTTTCGCCAGGCGAATTTTCCCTCTGGATGATTCCCTAATAACCCGGGCTGCAGCGTTTGACACACCGGAGCTTATAATAACAGTCGTACCTGCTTCCCGGGTACCATCCTCTCTGGGTGTATATAAACGGGCCCATATCCTCCCCCAGGACACCGCATTCAGCAGTCCTTGCCCCTCCCATTTCTCCCCCTCCCTAGACCGTATCATCACCGCTTCATATCGCATCCATGAGCGACTCGAGTTCAGCCACCGCCGTCATGCAGAAGAGCCCAAACGGGACGGGTGATGGCTCTAAAGGCACGGTGAGCGCCTAGAGTCGTCATCATTGCTATCTCTCTGACGCGTACCCACAGCCTGGAAGTGGCACGTCGCCATCGACAGACGGCACCACGAACGGCGCAGGGCCTGACCAGGCTATCAA
Organism: Russula foetens; assembly: GCA_003316565.1. NCBI lineage: Eukaryota > Fungi > Basidiomycota > Agaricomycetes > Russulales > Russulaceae > Russula > Russula foetens. The sequence goes on from QFFA01000567.1 coordinate 997, forward strand.
ACCACATATGATGGCGGCTCCCATCCCTGGGGGTCTCAGCCCTCCTCCATATCATTACAAGCGAAGAAAGTGACAGGTAAGCGGGGGTGGCGGTGCTGCTCGTATGACTTTGTCAACTGACCTACCCCACACAGCTTACAATAGATGCGATGCAACCACGACCTACCCACGACATGAACACCCCTTGAATGACTGGACTGGGAGGTGTCCACCGCCGCCTCCACCTACCCTCGAATGACGTGACATGACAATAAACACAATGTTGTATCATCAGATCTGATACCTGCTTTTGGGATGCTCCATCTGTGTTATTGTACGCATAAAGACGATACCAATGTTAGATACCCCTTTGTTTTTTTTTTTTTTTCTTTCTTTCGTTCGAATAAGAAGTGGTCGTCGGTGGCAAGACAAGTTTGTCGGAGATTGAAAATACCAAGTGTCAGCAACTCGTTTCGTCGCGCGCGCCTGTCACACCACACCCTCTTTCCAAAAGCTCGTTACCCTTTTTTTCTTTATCTCTTCACTTGCTTGCTCCTTCTCGCCAAATTCAAATATCCACATGGCCCTTTCGTTCATCGGGTTCGTCTTCCCTGCCCCTCTCCGACATCGTGTATCATGACTGATGGGTAACCCCTTCGCTATACAGGAAACCGATCTCCCTCATTTCTCATTCCGACGTACGTTACCGCGGTATCCTCGCCGGTATCGATCCTGCGGCGTCAACCATTCAGCTTTCAAATGGTATGAACCGAATTTATTCCTGAAGGGTCATACCCATACCCCGAAATATACAGTGTATTCTATGGGAACCGAAATGCGTCGGTATGTCATGTCCATTCGTAGTCCTTGAAATTCGGAAGCGTGCTAGGCTATATGGACAAACTGGACTGCTCGAGACTTGATCTCTTCCCATGCTTGTGGATGGGTGACTGATGCATTTTTTTCATGCTTTGCAGGCCGCCTCCAGAGTTCATTCCTCCCGTTCAAGAGCCGTACCAATATATCATTTTCCGAGCCTCAGAAGTAAAAGATCTATCGGTCGATGAGCCAGCTGCAGCGCCTCTAAGGAGTGTCCATGATGACCCGGCCGTGCTTGGGGTATGTCATTCACGACATCATATTTCCATTTTCCTTCGACTTCCATTATTTGCCGAACAAAAACAATAACACTCCTGGGAAAACGTGCCCGCGCGGCGCAGCACCCTCGATTATTCCCATTTTCTTCCCCCGTCTCTGCTTCTCAAGCATGTCATGTACTAATAAGCGCTTGGAACACAGGCGTCTGCACCTGCAGCTACCAATGGCTATCCGCAGTACCCGCCAACAATTGTCCAGCCAGTCCCTCAGCAGCAGCCGCAACAACAGCCATACGTCCCCCAACCACCGCAACAACAGCCACCTCATCCGCCAGCGCCAGCGCCGGCTCGCTCAGCTGGCAGCGATGGACCGCGCACAGCCAACGGCGGTGGCTCAGTGCAGACTGCAGCAGCATCGCTCGAAACCGTTGAACGCGCATTAGGTGACTTGCGCAGCTCCACCGCCAACGTCAACGCCACCAACACGAGCACTCGTGGAGGTGGCCGGCGAGGAGTCAACAACCGGGATGTCAAAGTGGGGGACCTGCGAGTTCCAGCAACGGACTTTGACTTTGAGGGCTCAAACGCGCGGTTCGACAAGTCAGCTCTAGCGCCGCCGCCACCGAGCGCGAAGTCTGATGGCTCAGTTCCGGAGGAGGGTGAAGTGCAGGAAGACGATGTATTGAAGGCGTACAATCCGGGGAAAAGCTTCTTTGACTCACTCTCATCCTCGACACAAGCTCAGCCCCCGGCGCAACGCGGCGGTGCACGTGGCGGACGTGGCGGTGCGCGTAATCGACGGGAAGAAGAGCGCGAAAGGAACGTCGCCACGTTTGGCGAGCCTGGCGGTGTCGGCCTGATGGGCCCTGGTGCGTATGTTGGCGGTTGGGGAGGATTCGGTCGACGTGGAGGTGGGCGGGGGAGGAGAAACCCACAAGGGTCGGGGACACGATGAGCGGGCAGGGCCATGTTGTATGCTGCCCAAAAGTTGGCGGACTATGTTGGGTTCAATTCGGCGATAATTCTACTTTTCGACAAAGGACAACGAAGATCCTCCCCCTAAGCCGAAATTGATCCGGACTTGGATAAATTGAGCCACGTCCGGTGATGGCTAGATATGAGGAGAAAGTTCAAAGTTATCTTCGTTCTATTTACATTAGGACTCGCTCGGAACTCTAGGTGGAGTGGGGAAGGAAAATTGAGTGAGAACATTCGAGACTAAGCGGAGAAAGGGGTCACGGTGTGAAGGAGACCGCAGCGGACTCGTAAAAGTAAACAGTGCCTCTTTGAGGCTTCCCAACTTGAAGCTGGATGAGTCAATGTGTTGAGTCAACATCAGAACGAACACCCGAGCGCTCCGAAAGCGCATTTCTGACGCGCGCACGAACCCTTGTGACCTTCGCTGAATCGTATAGTACCTTGACCTTGCTGACAATGCTGCGCGCGAACGGATCAGCTCATGCTGTAATAGCTGTAATGATTGCGCCCCCGCTCACACATTCATGGATAAGCCAGCGAACAGCCCGGGCATAATAGCGCTATCTGCTACTAGTAATCCATGCACATCACCCTCACGCCACGCCAGTTGAAGGTTGTGGATATTGGATGATACCAGGTCCAGGTCATCTCGGGATCGGGAGGCAATGCGTCTTATCTTTGCCGCCGCGTTGACTCTTGCTCTCGTTTAGCTTAGCAAGACATGCGGAGGGTAAATTAAATTGAGCAGGCGCTCGCTTGCTTGCTTCGTGGCGTAGGCTAGGCAAGGGGAAGCTGCACGTGGTGACGCCTCTGCCCGCAAGTAAGCCCTGTGGTGGGGCGCACTACCGTGACAGTAGAACTATACTGTGCGTGTTGCGTGTGCCAGTGTATCAGGTGGGTCGACGTATGTGCGCGGAAGGGTTTTTGCCAGTGCCAGTGGGGGGGGGCGCCAGTTTTACTGCGCTATCACTATCATCATCATGGTGTAATTTTAGGAGGGTCATCGTAGGTTGTGGCGATGTCGAAGGAGGACCACACGTTCGTTTCTTTCTTGCTGTTTTGGAGGGGCCTACCCGCGCACGCCGGAGCGCGTTTGTGAAACGTTACACGAAATTTTTTTTTGTTTCGTTGTGGAAGGCGTGCGAGAGACGGTTTGTCGATCGATCCTGTGATAACTGTAGTGAGTGCTAAAGGACTCACTTGTGGGAAACCTGATCAGAAATCACGAACGAATGAACGACATGCGCGGTGGACTTAGTCATCCCGGCGGGCGTCCCACCATGGCACAAATTTGCAGCTTGCCGCAATCCGTGAGTCACACTCCTCTCCGGCTCTCCAAGCAAGTATATTTAAGCTTCTAGTTAACAAGTTGCGCCTCCACATCCACATCACCCGATTTCGGCCTATATACTGTACACCGCCCTCTCCCCCCCACCCTTTCCCGTTTCTTGATGCCCCTGCTCCGATAACGGCATTCGATTTCCCCAGATGGCCCCCTCACTTTCGCCCCTCGGACGCTTTTCTGCGAAGCGAAGAACTCCCCATTAGGCATTAGGTATACAACTTACGGGCGTGCCCGCTGGGAACCGGATACATGCGAGGTCCGTGACCATATTTGAAGTGAGCGACGTGCGTTTCATTCATAAAGCTTAAAGGCCACACCCTACCATCTTCAACTGTTCTGCTCCCAGAAGGCCTTCCGTGTCCGTCCCATGAAAAAAGCCTGGGTGGGACAGTGATCTCGTCAGCAGTCCGGGCTGCGCACAAGCGTGTCAAATCACATCTACGGGGGTCGTATTCGCGTGGGTACTATTCAACGGGGGCCGCCTCAATGGTTCCTGCTCGAGGCACGTCAACCTTGGCTTCTCGCGCCAGAACAAGAATACGATCCTTCAAGCTCAAGCTTTCGCATTCCCATCTACGCAGGTTTGCTTACTGGTACTACGCCTGATGAGACCTGATGGCCGCGATAGATGGACGAGTCAAAGGAAGCGCAGACTGGGATCCTGACTGATCAATATCACTGCTTCGCTCGGGCGAGTTCCGTAGTAGAGTGAGTCTGACTCAGGAGAGTCACCACTTCCGGTTTTGGGGTTCACCGAGAACATCGGCTTGGGAAATCGGCCATGTGAATGGTGTCACCCCGCATATTGCACCTGGCGCCTACGCGCAGGATCGTCCGTGGATCAACAACGCCGCCTTCTCCGAGCGGCTCGCGGGAACGCAGGGGTAGAAGTGTCCAGTAGATCCGAAATCAACGCCGAACAATTAATCTAGTTTTCCGTCTACGAAAGGGGAGTTGAGTGAGAGCCGCTGCTACGCCCCGGTACCGATATGAAAAATCCCACCGTCATTTCTATGCCTTTGTCAGCCTTTGACTTATCGAAGGATCAGGCCTCGATCAGGATCCACCCCATCAACCCTGAACGGTCTCACGCATCTCTTGGCACCACGGTCTGCAGAACCCCTCTTACGCGATCCTTGCACAAGATTTCACCGAATAGACGAATTGGCTACGGAGGTGCATGGTGCGTCTAGCGTCTTCCTCTGCTTCCTACGCTACACGGCGTGATGTCGGTTATGCCCCGTTCGAGGGCACGGCATGATCAATCCATGGCATTTCCCGCTTCCCGCGAGTCCGGATCTATAGTCGACGCTAGACGAAAACAATATGTGGACGACCACGAAGGACTCCTACCACCTGGGACAATGTCCTCATATTATTCCTCGCCATGCTACAGTTCCCTTTCAGCTTGTGTGCGATGTTGGCCTGGGCATCAATGTCACACCCCTCCTCCACGATATTGTGACAGTGCATCAGACGATCGAAGAGGAATAAGGAGACACCGAAGGTGTGCACTTTCTAGGAGCAGATACGGATGTGCGGAATAGGAGCCATCGAACACCGATCGATCTTGTATCATCGTATATTCTTATATCGTTGCGCCTGGTGGACATTTATGACTGGACGTCCCTGCATGACCTAGCGACCATGGGAGTGAGCATGAACACAAATGATTGTTTGACGCACACAAGAGTCTCCACATAGGGGAACACCATTGATACAGCCGCGTGGCTAGTACACCTTGCGCCAGAGGACGCAAAAGGTGGATTTGGAGGTGGCCGTGCGTGGCGCTAGTACTGTGAATGGTAATGGTAACAGGGTTGTCCTCCCGAGTCCTGACTCCTCCGGGCATCACGAATCTATGGAGAGAGGATACTTTGAGATCATGGCTGACTGCTTTCAGAGTGCTAGACCAGATGGTTACAAACGTATGCAAGGGCGTAGGCTGTCCTGATTGAAGCTTCCCCTCTGTATCTGTATGACTGCCAGTGATTTGGGAGTGGTTCTTTCACCGATGATATTCAATTCCGTGTGGGCTAGAAGCAAATGACGTGAGTGACATCGCGCAATAACTGACAACAACGCTTCTTTTTGTTTGTTTCTTGTTTTCTCTTTCTCTCACCTTACAAGTTACAACTTGAACCTGTGCTCTAGATGCGGTGCCAGTGGATTCTGTTAGAGATCATCTGAAACGCGTGAAGTGTAAGTCACTGCTTGCGCGTTAGTTACATCGTCTCGTTGTTCTTGGAATTTAGTATCGAGTATCCGAGCCCGGGGATGCGCATCCATCGATGGCGGTAATAATAGCTAATGCACTAATGAGTGGCGGCGGCTTGCCCTGTGTGTTTAGCGTACGGGACATGAATGCATGAATCACCGTGGGACTCTGGAAACATAGCCGTCATATTCCAGCTTCTGCCAGTGTATCGGAAAAGCAAGCAACGATGAACTGTCATGTACGCGTCCCGGTCTGTTTCCTCATCATATTGGTTGAGTGAAGACAGTCGGAGCTCAATCTAGTTTCCCGCACTTGCAGTTTATACCGGGAGCATCGTCTTGACGCTGGTGCCTTAGCGGGTTTTATCCCCATCATGATGACACATCACAACGGTATGTAGTGGCAGTTCCCGGTGTGTTCTTTAGGTCCGTCGGTACAGTAGTGGCGTTGGCCAACTTCAATCCTTTCTACGACTCCCGTTTACGATGCCTGCCGAAAGGACCACCAGCACTCGGAAGCCCAAAGGCGCATCTCATCCTTATTCTTCTTCTAAGGTGTGTACTGATTTGTGCCCTCTGCACATTGACATCTCATTAAACTGACGACCCTTGATTTAATGTAGACTCCCCAACTTGTTGAACCTGATGACCAGGATGCCATTATCCGGCCGTTAGGCGAGGCAACACCACTGGAGAGCTTTTTCTCGCAATACCCCGAATTCCAATCTCAACCTTCAAATTCTCCCGTTGCCGAATTCAATCGTCTGTGCAAGGAACACGATTGGGACAAAAACGACCCGGAAACGAAAGCCGCGCGATACCAATTCAACGTCGCCATCAAGGAGGAATTTGATGATCTATATGGGTCCGACGAAAAGGACATCGACAACTGGCACAAGCTCTGTCGCGTCCTGAGAGTCGACCCGGTTCCGGACACCCTTCGAGGATGTCGCGCTGTGAGTCGCCACTCGTTTGGACCCTCTATTTTCGTTCCTTGAAAGAGTTTTTCGTTCGCACCGCAGGCTGTCCTCAAGAAGCACGTCAATCTCGTCGACCTTGTTGAAGGAGACAAAAAGGAAGTTCGAATCTTTAAGAGCGAGAGAGAGCTCAGCAGATATACACGCGAAACGGGAAAGTTCTTTCCAAAGGAAGACGCGGTGGACGGTGGAGTCTTGCGCGCGCTCCGTCGCCATATTCTTGTGCCACGAGACGAGACCTCTTAAATGATCCGGACGGACCTGCCGGTTAGAAAAATGGGCCGCGCTGGTGTCAGTTACGAGCCTCCAGCTAATTCGATGCAAATGTTCATATATAGTCGCGAGTATATCTCCTTAATATAAGGCAGAGTCAGGAGCCCGGGCGCGAGAACTATGCGCAGAAGTTGTTTTTGTCCGAGCCTCCGGTCTGTCCGAGTCATCGCCGCGCCGCAGACTTATGATCCCAATTTCTTTAGTACGCCCCGTGCCGTGGCGCCGCAAATGGTTATTTGGTCTGACGAACCCCCGTCGCCCAGAGCTGCCAGTGAGTGTCATCGATGTCATCCCGCATTCCCGCCGCCGAGGTTCGCCGCCCGCTTACACGATGTTCTCTCAGGCTGTTACGACACGTGACCATTGCGCACGAGGATGCGACGGACCCTCAGTTTACTTTACACAAAATCAGCAGAAGCCTCGCCACACTACTATCATAGTGAAGCAGCGGGTGATAATTTTTATGACGCCGAGACAAACAAGCATTCATGGCAACCACAATGCACTACGTGACACGATTCTATGGCACTGTCCGGCCTCGTCCCTTTTTACGACTTTCATCGACAATTCCTTCCAAGACTGCTGCGCAGAAGTCTAAAGGCGTATCTCGTCCCTCTCCTGAGGTACAGCATTTATCCTTCCTACTTGTAGGAGCCAGACTCGGACCTGGTTCCATTACCGGTTTGCACGCACTGCATTTAGTCGCTTCACTGACTCGGAATCGATGGCGCCACAGCCTATAAACAAGAACGCCGTTGACCGCCCACCAGGGCGTGCAACACCACTCGAGAGGTTTTTCTCTCAATACCCCAAGTTCCAATTTCAGCCTTCAGAATCTCCCATTTCCGAATTCAAACGCCTCTGCGAGAAGTACAAGAAGGATGCCCGCCAGGAGTTCAATATCGCCCTTAAGAAGGTTCGCGACCTACGCAAGCGAAGCTACTGGAACAAACTTCACCATGTGGGACCACAGCCTATAATCAAGGGTTTCAGTCCACTGGGCGAAGTAGCACCCCTCGAGAGGTTTTTCGGTCAGTACCCCAAGTTCCGATACGACCCGTCCAGATCACCTGTTGCCGAATTCAACCGCCTCTGGATGGAGTACGAGAAAGACGCTCGCCACGAATTCAACGCTGCTATCAAGAAGGAATTCTACGACCTATATGGGACCGACGAACATGACATCAACAACTGGCACAAACTCTGTCGTGCCCTGCGAATCGACCCGATTCCAGACACGCTCAAAGAATGTCGCGCTGTGAGTTGCCACCTGTTCGTGCCCTCTGATTTCCTGTCTTCATAGTTTTTCTGTCTATACGCAGGCCGTCCAAAAGAAGCACGTCAACCTCATCGACCTTCTCAGACGCGACGACAGGGAGGTCCAAATGTTCAAGACCGAGAAAGAGCTTAGCGAATATACCCAACAAACGGAAAAATACTTTGCGAAGGAAGGTGCAGATGACGCTGGGGTCTTGCGCGTGCTCCGTCGTCACATCCTTGCACCACCAGACCGTGACACCAATCGCGACTAGATATAATCAGGACTTGTGTTGGGGCATCCCACCCGAGCGCCGGAAATGCGCGCTGAATTATGCTTTGTCTGGAGCCTCGAGTCTTCACTCGCGGCTCGACTACGATTCCCTTCCAACGCCTCCCCTCCTGCCATCGGACTAGTCACCTTTATTTGGGCGGTCGCATGTCCGACCGCGCCGTGGCGTTCTCTACCACGGTGCTCCTTCGGCATTCTCGAATCTCCCCCTTGCGTTCTGATTCCTGTACTGTACTACTAGTTCAGGCCCATCGTACTTTCCTCTTTTATCTTCATTTTCAGGGCCTTGTACTCCTGGCTCGGTACGTGTGTATGTTATGCTTCTTTGGTTCATGCTCTCGGACGGCCGCCTGTAAATTAGAACACGCTCCTACCATGTATCAAAATACTTTACTGACTAGGCACAGGGGAGAGGGGAGAAAACCCCTTTTGCATGCAAACTCGAAAACCCGCGTGTGTGGACCTCCCTGGGACACTCGTCTTCCTTCGAACTCACGAACGCATCTTTGGATTCCAGCTTCGTTAGCGTGTACTTTCCAAGGCAGTGGAGCAAGAGGAACCGCCATCCTAGCCTCTAGCCCAATCCACAAGAATGATCGACAGATATTGGAACGGGCGGTGATTAGATACCCGCGTGGGAGCCGAAGCATGAGGGAACGTGGCACCAGGCGTTCTGGGCATGTGCCATATTGCTCAATGAACACGTTCTGGTTGTGGCACCTCATCTCTCGCACCACCATCATCTAACACCCAATGTCCAAGTCTCACGTCGTCCAGTTTTTCTCGTCGTATTCGAACTTCACGCTCAATCGGAGCGCAGCCCCTACAAAGGAATTTCTAAGACTAACGAAGCAGTATCAATGGAAGAAAGGAAGTAAGAAGTACACCAAAGCCCGCGAACTATTTGCCGATGCAGTCACGGAGGATTTCAACGCCAAGTTCGGCACGGATGTCAATAATATCGATCATTGGCACGCCCTGTGCCACGTCCTCAGGATCGATCCAATTCCCAGGAATATTTCAGCCTCCCGAAAGGTACGAGCCTTGGTGAGCTGGGTCCGACATTCGGAACTCTCATACTCTTGTTTCTGTACAGGCTGTCAGCTCGCGGTCCAAGCAAATCATTCTTGTCGATCTAGTTTACCACACGGATAAAGTCCAGACGTTCCCTTCAGTCCAAGCGCTTGCCGAGTATTCGATAGAGAATGACAAGATATTCCCGAAGAAATCAGCCAAGGCTGGTGGAATTCTTCGTTATCTTCTACGCCCTATTCTCCCTATTCGCCTTATTCGCAAATACTGGGACAGATCATGATCATATAGCCTCTACCATGACATATTGTTTCGTTGGTGTCTCATAAATGTTGAAGTAGCACGTTTTTACTCACATTGAAATCCATAGACACTCTCCAAAAGTACCAAAACCAGAAGCACGTTCAGGCTTTCTCCTTGATAATGCGTCTGTGTTCGGTGCTCACTGTGAATACCCGTGCTGCGGAGTATTGTCCCACGAGTTTCGCACATGTGGAAGTATCAAACACGAGGTTGATCTCAGGAGGGTTTTGTGAGGGCTCGTGTTAAGACACGTGACTATTGGACCAGGCCAGACTGTGCGGATTATCGGAAGTCGGAAGCCTAGCCCCCAATGACCATGACACAGCACTGTACTGTTACGGTATTAGGGGGTTTAAGTGGTCCCTAAATACGTATATAACGTCAATCCCGCTCCTCTTTACTGTACGACCTTTCATTGACATTGACAATGCCCGCCAAGAGGAATAAGCGGAGGTCCAAAGGCAGATCTGAGTCTCTCCAAGTCCCTCGTCGCCGTCTTAAGTCTGAGGTATGTATCCCCTAAATACGTACATAACGTCAATCTCGCTCCTTTTTACTGTACGACCTTTCATTGACAATGGTCGCCAAGAGGAATAAGCGGAGGTCCAAAGGCACATCCGAGTCTCTTCAAGTCCCTCGTCTTAAGTCTGAGGTAAGTTATGTATCCCCCGTCACCTCGCGTGGACCAGATTTGGTTCCAAAACCCATCTATGCACACTGCAATTATACGTTTCACTTAATCGATGGCGCCACCGTGACAGCCTGAGGACAAGAAGATCATCGTCCGTCCACTAGGTGGTTCAACACCACTCGAGAAGTTTTTCTCTCAATACACCGAGTTCCAATATCAACCCTTAACCTCACCCGTTGCCGAATTCAGACGCCTTTGTGAAGAGTACGGGTGGGAAAACGATGACGAGCAGAAGAAGGATGCTCGCCGCAAATTCAACGTCGCCATCAAGAAAGAATTCGGGGACTTATATGGATCCGACGCGAAAGATGTCAAAAACTGGCACAAGCTTTGCCATGTCCTAAGAATCGACCCGGTTCCGGACACGCTCAAAGAGTGCCGCGCTGTGAGTTGCCACTTGTTTGGACCCTTTGACTGTCCAGCTTCAAGTTGATCGAGTCTTGCGTCTGCATACAGGCTGTCCTCACGAAACACGTCAACCTCGTCGACCTTGTTCAAGGTGACAAAACGGAGGTCCAGATTTTCCCAACCGAGAGAGCTCTCAGCAAATATACCAAACGAACGGCGAAATTCTTTCCGAAGGAAGACGCGGTAGACGGTGGCGTCTTGCGCGCGCTCCGTCGTCATATTCTCTCGCCACGAGGCTCTGCCTCCGAAGACGATCAGGACGAATCAGATCCCGATTTTTCAATAGCAGATCTCCTATAGCTCGGAGTGCTCTTCCTGAGCACGAGAAGTGGACGTGGAAATCTTCTGTCTCGGACTTCGTATCCGTCTGTCCTCGCTGCCTTTTTACAATTTCCGGTTCGATGCCTCGCCCCGTGTCGCCAGCGTGACGTTGGTCGTCTTTGTCTGAGGAGCCCCACATCAGACCACATCACCATTCTCTTGACCCCGGTTTTCCTACTATTGTGTAAACCAACTGTCTTGCCTCTCATCAATCAGTTCACGTGAATCTCGTCCTCTTCTTTCATCTTCCCCATTAGTACCTCGATTCCTTTTGTCTCCTAACTTTCCAGTGCGTGTTTTGGTTCAATTCTTGTGGACTGCCTCTCATTAATTACAAGATGTTCTCATGTATCAAACCTCTTGAATTTGTATGACATAAAGGTTCTATTTTGCCTCAATTGCTCGAAAATCGTATGTGAGAACACCGTTCAGTCTGTCTTGACCTCCCATCACCTCTCTGAGCTGCCTGCTAACCTGCGTTCTAATCATTATCGTATATTCATTCTTTCGCTCCTGTCTCAAACTATCGCTCCCTCTTGGCATATCCGCCCGCTTATTTCCCGCTAATCTACGTTACGAAGTACGAACTCCAGGCGTCCTGAAATTCGGGCTTCATCAGTGTATATTGTTAACACCAACTGAGCCATTCTCTCATGATCTCACAGTCTTCAGCCTTAACCGACGGTTCGTTTGCAATTGTGAGAATTGGGCCAGAACTACAGGTTAGGATGGGTGACGTGGGGTTCATCAAGCTACCACGTAGTATCAAGTTTGAGTGTGGCGGACCGTGGCAGTTCCGCGAGGACCCCGTGACTCGCCAGTGACCAATCATTTCCCACGCTTGCCCTTTCATCGAATTTCATCCATCGAATTTCATCCATCAACAACTGGCCCGAATGTTCAAAGAGGTTGAGGCGAGTAGTCTTTTCCTTGTATACATCTGCTGTGTCGCATGAGATCTCTTTCTCCGACTTTCGTCATCAGTACCACCCGTGACGTTGCCTAGGACAGGGTTTCCCTCTCTTCAACAAGGCAGGCACCCTCACCCGAAACTGACGTATATAGGTGCCGCGAGCCTATCTAATAGGCGACTAAGGGACCCATAACCGGGGACATTGCTGTTCGAGACCTGCCGTGCAAGTAGGGATTTGTCAAGGCTGGGGGACTCGCGAGCGGCGGGTGAATTTAACACAGGAAGACAGCATTTCCGCGCGTAGTCATCGTCACTTCGTTGTCAGGGAGTTTTTTTTTTTTCATCTGCTTGGTGTGTCCCCACAGTTTGGAGCCTCCGTCAAAAGACCTGTGCTGTAAATCACATGTCGTTAGCAGTTTAGCTTTGTGCCGTCGCAAAACGAAACCTCGCTTGGCTTTATTACGTATTTTTGACCCTGTCCTTTCCCCTTGGCGCCGATGAACCCACAGACAAGGCCAAATTATCCTACCACGAACCGCAAAGCGAGCCCTCAACATCGGTCCAAACCGGCTGGATCGGTGTTCGAGTCGTGATTCGAATCGTGATCTTCACAAGTCGACTGAGTTCGGAACATGGACGACACGAGCAGCATTAAGCGCGCAGGCGATCTCGTGTTCCCACCCGTGTTGCATTGCAACTCCACTCGTACTGTCGATAGCGAACCTTGTAGCCTGTTCAGAAGTGGTGTCGTTGCAATGTGTAAAGACCGATGGGACATGTAATTCGAAAGATGGCTGAATAACTGAGGTTTCTTGCATAACGAGATGAGCTAGATGTACAAGCAGGACGCGAATCATATAGAGGGGACCTCTCTGCTTGGCCTTCTCATCTTATTCTCATTCCCCTTTTTTCGATTCATGTCATTTGATTACGATGTCCGCCAACAACCAAAGAATGTATACATCCAACGGAAGCTTATACTTCCGGGTTTCTCGCCGAGTCGAACAGTGAACATCTGTGATTTGGGATTCTGCCAGCCGTCGTTGTCGTCGCCATATCAAGCTTACGTGCTTCCCTAGATAAGCCTGTCGTAAGCAGCCGCGCACTTCAGATAGATCACTCACGGTGTTGACGTTCTCCGCTGCCCTGCTCTCCTCAGAGGAACCACCTTCTGAAGCAGACTGTATGACGGACGGGAGGGGTCTTCAGTGCTCCATGATTAGCGGAAGTGTGAAGGAGAGTACGAACCATGACAACTTCACGCGCGGGGACACGAGTACGGGGATATGGATGATATCGGCCGAGATACGAGGCACGGTATGCGGGCAAGCGCATGTTGTCGGACGTCTTTGGAGGGGAAGAGTTTGTTGGGGAAGACATGATAAGCAAGGAGAGGAGAGGATCAGAAGTGTCGTGGGTGAGCGCGAGATAAGATGTTAAGCCCTTGGAGAAAAGGGGAGGGGGAAAAAAAGGAACGCCGTGGGGCAAAGGGCGCAGAAGTGGGAATGTCTCCCTCTACGCAGCCCAGGGAAGGACAGGTAAGGTTTGGTAGGTTAATAGGTCAGAAGCAAAACATGCATTTTCCACCTGCCTCGAGGAACCAGATGCCGGTTCAAACCAGCCCACCTTCAAGTTCACCCCCCAGATTGCGGGTTATCGAGAGGTGGCAGAAGTTTAAGGGGGGGGGTGTGCGATCAATTCAGAGGGGGCCACGCTCCCCCGCGCGCGCTCCCTCGCGGCCGCGCGTTGTATGCGCGTGTGCGTGTGCGCATTTTGCGTTGAGCGATTTCTGCCGCGTCCATCAGTCAGAAACGGGGCCACAAATCCGACTCCGCTCCTCTTTGGCTGCTGCCTTTACAACCTCGCACCCCTTCCGATTCCTTTTTGCTTCCATGTCATTTTCGTTAACGTACGCGCGCCGCAACGCACTCTTCAGACGCCGGTAAGAGTCCAAAAGTAGGTGGGACCCGGGCGTGGGTCTGGACGGCGCTTAACGATGCCCCTCCCCGCGTCGCGCGGCTGTCCATGCCCGTGCGGCGAGGTAACGATCCCAGGAATCCTCGCATCGCGTCAATGTTGCTGAACGGACTCTGCTAGAATTGTAAAGGGATAGTCATGTTACAAACCTAGAAGACGGGGAAGTTCACTCCGCAGGGCATAACAGCCGAGGGAGGGCCATTCCTGAGCTACGCGAAATGACGAGAAGTTATGACGTCGAAAGGCGAGATCGTAGGGAGTAGCCACCTACAAAAGTGAGTTATCGCTTGATCTCAGGCCTCGTAGCACTCTCCTTCAACTGGTATTTCGTTCTAGGTGCCTAGGACTACCTGTATCTGACCTGCGGGGGGACATGTGGCGCCATTACACCATTTGACAAACTCCACCCCGGCGCGAACAGTCGACGATATGGCGTATCGCTGCGAGTGGGACGTTTAGGTTGGGGGCCCGGCTGATAACAATAATCACAATGCGGATAAGCTCTTGCGCCCTAGCGTCCGCGCCGCCAATGATAAGTAGGATTCTTATCTAGCTGTTCCGTTCAGATCCGCCGCCGTGGCTGAACGATTTCCAAACTCAGGAGTCGACCCAAATGAAAGCCGAAAGCCAGGACGCACTATAAAGTATATCCCCAGAAATGGCGAATTCTCCAACTTCCCGGCGCTCCTGGCTCTGTCCGCCCCTAGGCCAATTCTGCGAACCCAACAATGCCGCGGAACCTTCCACAGACGAAGAATAGGAGAGACGACCACACTTTGATCATCCAAGTCTGTGCTATCAGTGTAGGTTGCGCACGAAATGTTCGATGAAAGAAACCAACGACAGGTGGTATCGGCTATTGAACTCACGTACATTGCATCTTGTGACCCCTGCGACAAGTCTCATGATCTCTCAAATCATCCACTCTGGATCGAGATCTGGATAAATCCCGAGGTACCAGTACACCATGTGAATGTTGCCAGCGGAGGCTTACCGTGAAGGTTTCCGCGAGGAAGGACGTATCACCACAGACATCAGGAACCACGTCAGGTTGGACAACGAGCGCAATGGATGGTGGGTACGTACTAGACTGGGTAGCGTCGGCATCGACATCCGTAGAGGCTTGTCTGCTAAGTCTCTCGAACAAGGTCCCCTATGATTTCTTGAACACACTGTGCCACATCCAAGCCTGAATGCCACGAGTCGACGGCGATGGATGTACGGGGCATTCTTTCTACATGGTGGTGGACGGCTATACGAATTGGGGAGGTAAGTCCTAACGGTTGGCCATGATCCACACAGGACGAGTAGGTGATCAGCCGCGTGTTTTTGGGGCGATTTCGTTTTTGTGTGCTTGGCTGGAGGCCGGCCGCGTTGATGTTCTATTTCCCTGACTGACGTCTAACCAAATGTCCCACAATCCTTCCTGTGCTTATAACAGTGGCATGTGGGCCCAGTACGGACGACTCTTGGCGGTGCTTACCAATCGACTCATTTTGTGGTGGAAGACAGCGTTGAATAGAGTAGCACAAGACGACCTGAGCGGTGAGGGGGTTCTCCCTCTTGCGTTGAACACACGGTAACGGTGAGGGGACAAAAATTGCGTTTCTTCAGTGCGTCTGGGTACTGTCTGGGTGAGGGAGACGATCGGGCGGAACTAATTTTTTTTACTCAAGTGACCCTCCCACAGTTCCGGACCCCGACCTCCCCGACATCTCATTCAAAAATAAACACCGCAGCGCGTAGTCAAACCAAGGGTTGTCAAGTGAAGTTCGTCAGTTTGCCTGCCTCCTTCATTCCTCCTTTTGCCTTTTGTTGCGGCCATCCTCCCCAAATTCTTACCCCGGCCCTCCACCCCCCTCTGCGATGTCAAACTCATAGTCAATGTCGACGCCGATGCCGATGCCTCCCGAGCCCTAAGGTCACACCATCAGCCTGTCCCAAGACCCCTCACAATATAGCTGCAAATTTCCTAGTCCCCGGCCCCGAAAAGCGGCAAGCCGACGTGTCATAACCTAGACACGATGGTGCGCGCTGGTGTTGCATCTTTTCCCCATCGTCCGACGTCGCGGGCTGAAGGCGAAAGTAGTCTCATTGGTCCTCTTTTCCGTGTTTATTAGGTGGTACGGACAGCTCCAGTCATAAGCAACGGAGGTGTGCTATGTAGTGCGAGCGACTTTCTGTCGGGTCACTTGCTCTAACACACCTCTTACGTCCTCCCCTCAGACCTCCGCCTCCCTTCGCCACTTGGACTGGAATTTACTACAAGATTTTTAGGATTTCTTTTGGGGGGACTGACGGTGACGTCGGTGGAGGGTAATCCTCGTGGTGAAACGGGTGCTATGTCGCTTCGCTTGGTGACCAAGGAGTGGTGAGGATTTCTCTGGCATACCCCCCCCACGAATCGCTGCGGCGAGTACCGTAGTACAGGGAAATCTCTAATTGGCTAGATCTCAACACAGGACTTGTCTGTGTGTAGCGAACACACACACGCGTCTTCTTCATGGGATGTGGTAAAGTTGTGACATTTACCCTTCTCCAGACATCCAGACCTTCTCCGCCCTCACGACTGCTAAATTTGAACCGTCGTTACTAGCGTTGTTCAAGGGTCTGGCGGGGGTTATCGTAGTACCCTTGGCACGCCCACCACCCCTCTCCCTCCACGGCTAGTCGGCACTTTTCCCTCTCAACGCCCACCAACCTATCCTTCTCACACCCTCTCTACGAAACAAAGATCCTCACCAACCATAATATCAAATCCCTTACCTTCGACTCCATGGCTCTTCAGAAAGTCGTTCGCGGGACAAGTGGCTATCGTTCTCCAACCCGGTAATTTCTCCGATGCTATCCGCGATGTCAATAGGAGTGACGGACACATGTATACTTGTATACCAACTGGGAATCTATTTCGACAAGGTCGCCGCACTGTGAGTTATTTACCTCTTTTTCTTCTCCCGTTGATCCTCACACGCAGAACAGCAGGACTCGAAATCCGTACTCCTACTCGTTGAGTGTAACATCTACCCTTAGATGACCTCCTTCCCCCCCTTCTATGGTACCTTCGCCTGCCCCACAAACATTCAGTGCAGCCTTTCTCCACGAAGTCGCCCTGATTTGAAGGATGCCAAAGCCGGTGACTTAGGAAGTTCACACTGCTGTGCATAGCCCCATCTCGTTTATCCGAGAGCAATTCACTAACTGTTTTGGGTGGCCAACCATGAACAGCTTTGAGCTGAGCTGTGACATCACTGCACCTGGCCTTGAGTCCCTTTCGCGTCCATGTCTTCGTATGACATTCCCTTTCCGCTCGCTCTTCTTGTGTCCTATCCCTCTGATCTCCCTGGCGGGCCCATCTGCGCGTCTTGGATTTAGGATTAGTGTACAATGTCGATGTAGGAATAGGAAAAGGAGGAACACCACCTTTGTCTACATTCTGATCCAGTAACTCCCCACTGCAATAGTGATAACTTAGCTACCCACCTACCGTACTGTCCCGTGCCGTGTGGACCCTGTGCCTTACGACAAATGACCAATCACGTCTCACGCTTCACCCAATAATCAACACAACATGACACGCTCGACGCTCAAAAAAGATGATATTAACCTTTTTCCTACTTGCCCATATCATCTCTGTCGCACCAGATCTCTCTCTCCCCATGATGTTATAGACATCACCTGTGACGTTGCTGAGGACATGATTTCCCTTCGACAGAAATGGGCGGCGCCGGTTCCGAGCTCCAATTGCCGAGACGGTTGGCTGGCCCGGTACTGGGGACATTGTCGTTCGACGAGAGCCCTGCCGTAGTGATTTGCTATGCCTCGGGACCCGCAGGCGAAGCCAACATAATGACAATTCGAACGTGTGGCCATCGTCACTTCGTTGCTGTGTATTTTCATTTTGGTTTACTTGGTGTGGGTGTGTATGTTCCACAGCTGCCTTTGTTGTTTTGTTGAATACAGTAACCTCATTAATTGCAGCTTATCACATGTCATGGCTTTATGCCGTCGTCGCTGCCGTCGCGTAGCACAGATCGTCCGGCTTTATTACGTGTGGTTTTACCCTCCTTAGCCGCTCCGCCACTCCGCCGCTTCGAGCCGTTGAACCTACAAACAAGGCCATGGTTGTTCCAGTATTGTTTCCACCACCGCAAGCCACGAACATGAGTCATCAGCGGTCGATCCAAACGAGCGGGATTGGTGTCTGAATTGTGCATGATTCAAATTGCGGTCACCAAAGTCGACCTGAATTCGGATTCAATTCGGGGCGTGATCATAGTCGTGATCGGCCGTGTCACGGTGGAGCCATTAAGCGCGCGGGCGCGCAGGGGAGTTTTCTCGTGCCGTGCTACTGTGCTCTCACCCGTCGAGGGTTAACCTTATAGCTTGTTCAGAGGTGTCGTTACAATTACAAAGTGTCAGGCGTATTAAAGAGAATGAGATACACAATTCGAACCGGGGTCGGGGCACTGAATACCTGAAGTCTCGGGCATAACCACTAAAACCAAACATTGTAGCATTGTAGGCACAAACAGAATTCATGATGACGATGATGACAATGTCGAGAGGACCTCCGCTCTGCTAGTTCTTTTCTTTTCTTCTCTTCCTATTCTCTTTTTCGATAATTTCATTTGAATGGCATGCCGCCATCAACCAGAAGGTATATATATCCCTCGGAAGTTGATACCTGTACCATACGTCCCAATTTCTTGCCCAAGTCGAGAAATGATCGCCTTTAATTTGGAATTCTGCCAACCAACCATTGTCATCGCCTTGTCAGGCTTACGTGCTACCCTAGATTAGAGTGGCGTAAATAGCCGCGAATCTGGAATTACAGTAGATAGGTCACTGACGGTGTTGGCATTCTCCGCATTCTCC
>QFFA01000570.1:0-18925 GCA_003316565.1 Russula foetens
AAAGAGGGAGCACGAGAAGTAATGTACTAATAGTTTGTTCACCTGTGAGAACGACAGTACTGTAGCACGGACTTGGAGTCCCGCCCGTGAGTCCAAGAAAAAGGAAAGGAAAGGCCGGGAACACACGAGAGGTCGTAACAGGAGGCGGAGGGCGCGCGAGCAGACAAGGGGGGGAAACGACAGTCTAAGATTCCATAATGCTGGCCAAGGCCAGGCGAGGGGGTTAAATACAGGAGCCGTGTGCTACCCAGAGTTTAGTTGGAGGAAGAAAAAAGGGAGAGACCCCGAAAGGGAATCGATGAAATCTTCACGGACATTGGCGGAACCGAGGTTCAGTTTCTGCCGCACCTTCGCTCATCGTCTTCCCGATACAGGAAGTCATACTGATGAGTTGTACGCTGTAGCGTAGGTGGTTATTCCACGTAAGTGAGCTCGAGGGTGGTCTGAGATCATAAAAAGAAGGAGAAATGGGCCACGATTGCCCAAAATTCCCCCCTTCTTTTCTTCATTGCCTCGGCGAGGCCATGCGAAGGAGCGAAGGTGAATGCGGTCGCGTGGCGACGGCGACGAGGGGGAATGTGCTAAGGTAAGGCGAAAACGAAAAATGGACGACGGGAAGCCTAAGACCGACTAAAGGAAAACAACGGAGCGTACGATTGAGGGCTTGATAAGTTCTATATGCAGTGAAATCCCTTCCAACATAGACGCGTTCTAGACTTGCAAGGGGCCATGCTTGACATGTGCGCGTGGATCGACAGGATGTCGCACGTTTGTGGCATCGGCAGACGTGTCTTGTGTTATCTGCGTGTCTTGAATCGCAAGGATTGGGCGTTGGACGAGAGGGAAAGAGTGAGCGAGGGTGGAAGGTGAGAGGACAAGCTTGGCAAGACGGTCGAAAGTGCGCTCTTCCGAGGCTGCAGTGCGCGCTATCCTCACAATGCCTTGACAATTTCACCTATTTTTGACCCGCATCTGCGTCGCATGTATGATGATATCACAGAGGGTATGGTCAGAGCTGAGAAATTGACGTCTGAAAGGGCATCCAGTCAGCAGGATCCGTAAAATGTGTGGGCGGCAGGATTTCGTACAGACTTACATAATCTCAACGATCGCCCGTAGCCATCAGCACGACTCGGACGCCTAGTGCGCGCGCCCATAAGGAGTGGCGTTCCTGCTGATCCTGACACTGCCTTACTGGAGGCATGGAGATGCTCATATATCAGACTGCGTAGCATACATGAATGTCAACACATTTCTCCCTCTGCCTACGCGCTTAATCCTAACACACCACGAACTTTGAACGCAAACTCATCGCAGCATGGCCGACTCGGGCGAACCAATTCTTGGGATATCTCTCCTCGCAGGGTCTCTTATCCTTTTCTCCCTGTTCATCACCTGGTATAGAAGTGGAGATCCGCTGGTCAGTCCGGACAATCTCATATTCTCTATATCACAGCTGGCACTCTGCTAGCTTACGCTGAGTTGTGGGGTTTCTAGCTCAACTCGATTCCAGCCATAGGATTCTCTGATCCCATTCTCTCCTACATATCAGCTTTCTACATCAATGTTCTCGATGGTGCTCCGATACTCAAAGAAGCATACAGGAAGGTAACTCCGGCGACATTATTGCACAACTTAGGACGTCATGGGCTCAAACTAGTGTATTTAGACCAAGCCAGGACTATTTAGGATTCCCACCTTTGGAAGATGGGTGGTGTTGCCAACGAGTGCTGAACTAATCGAGGACGTCAGGAAGGCACCAGATGACGTATTGTGTGCACGCAAGCCATTCAGAGAGGTGAGAGCGATTTATAGAGGCTCTACACACGGACACATCCCATATTCTCAACTACAATAGTTCACACAGTTGGATTATTCTCTCACATTCCTGAACAGCGGCGACTATTATCATATAGGTGTGATCCGCTCGAGATTGACTCGGAACATCGCGGCCACTTTTAGCCAAGTCCATGAAGAACTAGAAGAAGCCTTGAGAGAATTCATCCCATTGTCTAGCAAAGGTTTTTGTGAGACACTATTGAAGAAGAATTGACCATTCATGGGTAGCGCAGAGTGGGTCAAGATATCTATCCTCCCGACTGTTCAGCATATACTTTCTCGGACATCAAATAGAATATTTGTGGGCACCTCTCTATGTGCGCAATATCTCCTCAATTCGGTCACAGCTTATCATAACGTCTTTCAGGCAAGAATCGCGACTACCATCAGCTTGTCTTGGACTTCAGGCGAGATGTTGTGAAGGTCGCTATAATTCTCAGCATGTGTCCAAAACCCCTCAAGCCGTACGTTTCTCTCTACGTCCCTGTATACCCTTCATCGGTCTAACGGCGCAAAAAAATAGTATTGTCGTACGAATGATTGCCAACCTCCCGTCCAAGATTAGACAGATGGCAGAGTTCATCAGGCCCCTCGTTGATGAGCGCCTTATAAAAATGGAAGAATTCGGGGAAACCTGGGATGACGCTCCAGTTCGTAGACCCTTTCTTTTGTGGTATTATTGTTATTTATCGTATGGGAGCACAGAATGATATGCTTATGTGGCTGATGTATGAAGCCAAAGGGGTAGAGAAATCGCCTGAAGGTCTCGCTCGGCGATTGCTCATGGTCAACCTCGCAGCAATTCATACAACTTCTATTGTACGTGCCATCAACCCCTCGCTAGCTGCACTTGGTCCTTGCTCACATGGAGTAGACGATTGCGCAAGTATTGTACCGCCTCATCACCCATCCCGAGTATATTGAGCCTCTTCGTCGAGAGGTTGAAGCTGTCGTGGCAGAGGAAGGCTGGACGAAGGCTGGAATGGACAAGATGCATAAGATCGATAGCTTCTTACGGGAGACCCAACGAATTGATCCAAATGGCCTCGGTCTGCTAGTATTCTCTCGTTGCTTCTCCGTCGCTGATCGGATATTTCCTTTGTAAGTGATGTCAATACGCCTTGCTTTACGTCCCTTCACGTTCTCCAATGGCGCGACCATCCCGGCGAAGACATTAGTGGGGCTCCCG
This sequence comes from Russula foetens, assembly GCA_003316565.1. Taxonomy (NCBI): domain Eukaryota; kingdom Fungi; phylum Basidiomycota; class Agaricomycetes; order Russulales; family Russulaceae; genus Russula; species Russula foetens. The sequence continues at coordinate 3,029 of QFFA01000570.1, forward strand.
ATCAATGCCATCGATACAAATGAAGAGATATACCCAAACCCTGACGAGTTCGACGGGTTTCGCTTCTCGAAGCTCTGTGATAAGGAGGGCGATGCCATGGCGAATAGGCACCAAGCAATCGCGACTTCTTCGGACCATTTGACCTTTGGAGTTGGGCGACATGCTTGGTGAGTGATTCTGACCTGTTCATTGCTCAGTCAGCATAAGTTTAAGCATGACCCTCAGTCCGGGACGCTTTTTTGCGGTCAACGAAATAAAGGCGTTCATTGCCCATATCATCGTAACGTATGATTTCAAATTTGAGGAGGGAAAGGGGGCTCCGACTGTATGGCGCTTGGGCTTGCTTCGAACCCCCAAAGATGCGAATGTGCTGTTCAGGAAACGTGTGAACCAGAAGTAGGCAGCGTTTCGTTTTGTTCATTGAACGGATGTATTGTGTTTACGTAATATATGTGATGTTGGCTTGACAATTCAATTCACTAAATAATTTCGACCCGTTAAGTACGCCTATAAACCATAATTCGGCGTGCCATAGGAGCCGCTCGCCGCTCTAACTCGCTGCGCTGCATAAAACGTACATGTCAGTGTGACCCAACATCATGCTGTTCGCCCTTCTTTCTTTACAACATGACCTACGAGTACACTAGTACACCCTGGAGCTACCAATTTTTGCAGGAATTTTCGTCCTCACTTCCCTCTTCATCACTTGGTACAAGAGTGTGAACCCTTTGTTGATCAGGCCACAATCACCTTTTTGACTCCCGCCAGTACCCTTCAATCGCATCTCTAGCTTGATGTTATACCCAAAATATGATTTTCCTACCCTATCCTCTCATACTTGTTCGCTTTCCGATTTCGTTTTGTGGATGGTGCTCCCCATCCTTAAGGAAGCGCATGAGAAGGTCCACATAGTTCGATCGTCGCTTTAGCTGTTGCGAGAGCTAAGAGTAATATGACTCACAGTAAACCAGGTCTATCCAATCTCGCCGAATTCACTCGATGGGTCGTGATGCCATCGAGTTCAGAACTTATCGAAGGCGGGAGAAAGGCGATGGATGACTTTCTGTCTGTAAACGAGCCCCGCGGGGATGTGCGTACCGCCCAGGCCGCATGTCTAATGCCTTACCCATCCATATAAGTATTCAGCTCACTCAGACTAAACACATTCGAGTTCTTGTGCATCTTGGTCATGGCCGAGCACGTCAAGCAGTCGTGGGAAGGCATCAAAGTTTCCCGGTTCATCTACGAGTTCCGCTACCTAATATCAATATAACAGTAGTATCTTCAGGCTGCCTCACAAACACTCACCGCGATTTCCAACGGGACTCGTACAAGCTCGTGCTGTAGTTCGGGGGTCCTGTTTGATGGATATCGAGTTTGCGAAGTTATTCCGAGTTCAAGCGTCTTCGTTGATTCGCCAAGAGTGTCGCTTCGATGACGTCCTGGTGACCCAGAGTACGTTTGAATGGTCCACCGAACAATGGAAATGGTACTGGCGAGTAGTCTGTAGTGCCAGTCGGCGAGGAGAACGCGACGCAAGATCCACCATGGCCCGAGAAGGAATGTCACATTGACGACCTTTATGCAGATGTTTCATCCGGCACCGCTTCACAGATTCGGAGATCAGGTTGGACCACACTGACGATTCACAGTCGATTTCGGTGCCCAATTGGCAGGCGAACTGTTCTGCGGTCTTAATCATGCTGTGAGAGAAAGGGCCCTGGAGATGGGCCCCTGCCGGATTACAATAGGAAAAGGTGCATGGAACAAGACTAGGGGAATCTTTCGATAAATTGAAAAAATCCAGATCGTATTCTGGTGAAACAGGCAGAGACAGACATAGAAAGTGGTGCTGCCAGTGAGCACGGGCTATTCTTGTGTCGCATCGGTGAGACCATGAGGTAGGTATACACGATGACGCATAGAGCCCCCCATGCGATCACGGCCTTGAAGATGGTGTAGTTGACACTGAACAAAAACTCCGAAAGGCCGGTGAAGAAGGGAGAAGGGAGGTGTGGAGTAGGAGTGGTAACCCTTCGACCACCCAAGGAAGATGCAACACCTCGACACCCTTCCCGTAAAATGCACGAATGCATGCTCGCTTGTGGGGACTGTACTGTGGGTGGGCCACTATGAGATAGCGATGCACCCATCATGATTGCTGTAGCAATGTTGCCAATGCTGCGCAGGTGATGCCGACGACCAAGCTCAAGAACCAAAGTCCATTGACCCAAACCGCTCAAGTAGGCGCTGTGAATGGCACAGTGGGGTCATGCAAGGAGGACGGGATGGAAATTGGGTGCCATTCAACTGGGCAAGTTGCTGAGAAATCGTTGCGGGATAAAATGCTGCAGTATCATGCGAGTTCGGCCGAATATTTTGGATGGTCACCACGAGCAACGCTGCGACGGCAGGAGAGAGCAGACCAGTCTCCATTTTTCTATGTTATGCGCAGACACGACGTATGGGAGGACGGACGAAGACTTACGAAGACTCATCCCATCGGTATCACCTTTCCAACTTTCTGCCAACTTTTTGTCCTCTTCTTCGGCCAAATCGAGATACACGGTGAACAGGGCTTCAGAACTATCGGACAAGTTTAATTCTCCCGATTGGGCTTCCGTCGGGGCCTGGGCACTACTATAGGAGGGAGGCGATATTGCAGTAATCGATGGCGAGTGGCAAGGGTGGTAGATGGACTACTAGTGAGTGGACGGTTGCAGACATGGACGCGAAGAAAGTCAAGCCCTCGGGCATTATTTGACATGCACGAACGAGGGGGGAGAGCCGGTGATCGTGGGTGCTGTACCGGCCCTGGCCGAGGAAACCACCGGCATCGAACCCGCTGGCGAGGCTATAAAAGCCACACCGCTAAGCCCGAGGCGTAGCCGAACGCGAAGTCGAGATGCCGTCGACAGGCAGGGGCGAACGCACCGAGGTGTTACCGCAGGACGAATGCATGTTCGAGGTGCCGGCGCGAGAGGGCAGGCACAAACCCGAGGCGTTACCACCGGTCGGTGAGCGCGAACATGGCACGATACAGTACCGCGAGGCCGCTCAGCGAGGGCGATCGCAAGCCCAGTTGGCCGTCGCGAGAGGCGTCACACGAAGTCGTCCTGTCTGCTTTGGAGGGACCAGGTCTCTGGAGGGAAGTTGCCAAAGGGAGCAAAAACTTCGAGTTGAAAGGGTCAGTTGAGGCCATCACAGCGGGCATCGACGGCCGCAACAAAACAAGAAAAAAACTCTCTAGCCGTGCCAGTTCAGTCATAAGCACCATCACGAAGGACAAACCACGCACCCGGCACCGCAGTTCCATCCCGCAGTCGAGGAGCCGACCAGTCTTTTTCATCTTCGGGGCCCATTGAGAGGGCACAGCGTCCGGGACTCCGGGCAACGACTCCAACGAGCAACGGCAACGGCCGCAACGTTGGCGTGCCCCCCCCCCCAAAAAAAAAAACGGCTTGATACTGTCTAAAGAGGGAGCACGAGAAGTAATGAACTAGTGGTTTATTCACCTTTGAGAACGACAGTACAATATGTGCTATACTACATCAGCACAGGTGCTCAGTACGCTCAGTAAGTTATCCGTCGGTGCGCGCTTACAGCACGAGAAGTGATGCACTTACAGTAACATGTCATCTTGCTGACGTCAAACCCTCATGCGGGCCTCGAGCATAGCAATAAAGTAACAATAATTTATGGTAGCTGTCCTGGATATGAAGTCCTACATGAAGTCCTACATGAAGTACGGCGTACGTCCGTTATATGCGGGGTGATGAGAATGCGGGCGATCGAGCCCCTGGGGCGAAATCAATGTAAGAACTACATGTCGCAGGCGTCACGGCGCAGCAACCTCTTGATCATCCAGAGGCGCCTTTTCTGATATCCGAGGATCAAAAGTCAAACTTGCCTCACATGCTTTCCGGTTTTTCCCTAGTTTCCACGGACTCGGGCCGTTCGGGCGCCGCCAAACAAACACCGCTGGGGTAGACGCTCTTTCGCGGGACTCGGACTTCGTCATTGGGATGACCTGCTAGTACTAGTACTGTAGTAGTTCTACGGAATCTCGTCCCCATATTTTACCGCAAGCCCTGGCGGACCATGCACGCAAGAAGCGAACAATTTCCCATATAAAGGGACCCATTTTCCGTGGTAGTGTTTAGCTGCAACCTTACCACCACATGGCTGACGAATCCACGGTACCGTTCCTTACAGGAATCATCGTCCTTGTCTCCTTGATCGTCATATGGTATAGAAGTCGGGACCCCCTGGTAAGTCGTGAAAGTCTTATCACTCAAGCCGATACTAATAGATGGCGCCCATAGCTTGATGCCATTCCTACCATAGGGTATTCTGATCCTATTCTCTCGTATATTTCCGCCCTCCGCTACTACCTCTTCGATGGCCATTCCATCATTACAGAGGGCTACAAGAAGGTAGCGTCAACGGAACCATTGATTCACGTTACCATGCAAGCTCATGTTACGGTGGTCCTAGTCAAAGCCCGGTTTATTCAGGCTTCCCACTTTCCGCCGATGGGTGGTACTGGTCGCAGGTGCCGAACTAATTGAGGACGTCAAGAGGGCTCCTGATGACGTCTTGTCAAGGCGTGCGTGGACTAAGGAGGTGTGTACCATGGACAGATTCGACCCACATTCTGATACCCAACGCGATCTGACAGATCCTTGAGACGGATTACACCCTTTTCATGTTGAATAACCATGACACTTATCATAACGATGTGATTCGCTCGAATTTGACACGAAACTTCGCAGCAACTTTCGACCAAGTTCATGATGAGATTGTCCAGGCATTAACGGAGTTCATCCCCGTAGGCAGTGGCGGTATGTGATACACGCACAGAAGTCGCATTATTGTTCCAAACGCAGTCCAGAATGGGCCAAGGTCTCTATCATTCCGACTATGCTACAGGTCATCTGTCGCACCTCCGGACGGATGAGTGTGGGCGCCCCGCTATGTGCGCCGCCGCTCTCTGGTTTCGTCTGTGCCATATGCTGACGCATCGTAGGTCGGAATCGCGACTATCAGACATTGTCTACGGATGTTGCGATAAATGTTTTCAAGACTGCCTACATTGTGTCAATATTTCCGAAACCGCTTAAGCCGTGAGCCTCCGTATACTTCTCCACGCCATATCTTAATGACGTCAAGCATAGGATAGTAGCGCGAATTATCTCCACTATTCCATCCCAAGTTCGACAGACAATGGATCTGATTGAACCCGTGGTCAAGGAACGTTTTGCAAAAATCGACGAGCTCGGCGGAGAAACTTGGGAAGATGCTCCGGTTCGTAGCCCAGTTCCATTCAAAATTTCGTTACTCTTGAAACGAGAAAACAGACCGATATGCTAATGTGGCTCATGAGCGAAGCCAAAGGAGTTGAGAGATCACTCGAGGGTATAGCCCGGCGATTGCTCCTAGTCAATTTGGCGGCCATACACACGACCTCTGATGTAAGGCGCTTCACCACTTAACTTGCAAGTTGAAGCTCTGACGATAATTGCACAGACGTTCACACGTATATTATACCGCCTTGTTTCGACCCCGGAGTACCTTGAACCACTCCGTCGGGAGATCGAAGCTACAGTAGCAGAGGAAGGCTGGACTAAAGCCGGAATGGATAAGCTGCACAAGCTTGACAGTTTCGTGCGTGAGACTCAACGGCTCGACACTAGGAACCTCAGTTTGTCCGCGTCTATCTATAGCTTCTTTGTCACTGACACTGTTTGTCAAGCGATATTGGGTCGTTTCGCAATACGCCCATTCACGTTTTCCAACGGCGTAACCATCCCTGCGGGTACGATGGTAGCCGCACCATCCAGTGCCATCCATGTGGATGAAGACATACATTCGGACCCTGAAAAATTTGACGGCTTTCGTTTCTGCGAGCTCCAGGACAATGATGGCAATGTCGCAAGGGTTAAGAGTTCAGCGGTCAGTACGTCCTCCAGCCACCTGCCCTTTGGACTTGGGCGACACGTGTGGTAAGTTATGATGACCTCTGTTGTCTCCTCACACTCAAGGCGAACACGGTACCGTTTTTCAACAGCCATGGGCGTTTTTTCGCGGTTAGCGAAATGAAAGCGCTGCTTGCCCATATCATCATGACATATGACGTCAAGTTTGAAGAGGGGAAAGAAACGCCACGCGGACATCATATGGGCGCGTTGCATATGCCACGAGACGCAGTGGTCCTGTTCAGAAAGCGTCAGATGTAATACCTTCTAGATGTGTATGCTGGACACCGAGAAGTCTAAGATAGTGCCCGCGGTTATGCGAGTATCGGGCGTCCAGGCAGTCACGGGTCATGGGATGGATTGATACTATATTCAGAGCCAAGATGGCTGATATACAAACTTGTCTCCTCATATGTGTTCACTGGATTGACATATGTTGACATGTTGACGTGTGTGTGTGTGAATGATGACACCCCAATAAAGCAAACTAAATGACGTAATCTCGATGACCACACTGACGGCGACGGCCGATCAGGTGGTCAGAGTTGGATTCCGGCCGTCTGAAGCTCGCAGCATGGAGTCGATGCTCGACGTGCAGTTCCTCGCAGGATCTCTCATCCTCGTCTCCCTATTCCTCACCTGGTATGGAAGCAGAGATCCACTGGTAAGTGCCGTGATGTCCGTGTTACTGACTCACTGCTGAAACTTGCGCTGATACCTAGCTCAATTCAATCCCTACTATAGGATTTTCCGATCCGATTCTCTCATACTTGTCGGCATTCTATTTTAACTTCTTTGATGCCACGACGGTGGTCGAACAAGGCTACGAGAAGGTGGCGCCGCCTGAATAATCAAACCATATATTAAATATTGCTCAGCCAGCTCCCGTTTCGTTTTAGGCCAAGCCAGGATTGTTTAAGATTCCCACTTTCCAACGATGGATGGTGCTACCGACGAGTGTCGAACTCGTCGAGGACATCAGAAAGGCACCGGATGACATCTTGGGGACGCGCGAGCTATTCAGGGAGGTAAAGATGATTAAACATTGCAAGTAGGCAAACTCGCCACATGCTCACCGCGATTACAACCACAGTCCTTTCAGTTGGACCATACCCTTGATTTCTTTGAAAAAGAAGACGCATATGAGACACGGGTTGTTCGTTCGAGGTTGACCCGGAACATCGCAGCCACGTTTGACCGAATCGAAGATGAGCTTGATGCTGCCTTGCGAGAGTATATCCCAACGTCTAATAAAGGTATGTGAGGCGCCATTAATTGAAGATGAGTCCGAGTCACATCGGGAGCGCAGAGTGGGTCAAGGTGTCTGTCCTACCTGCCGTGCAACGAATAATCTGTCGCGCCTCGAGTCGAGTGTTTGTGGGCGTCCCTCTATGTACGAGATACTAGTTCCTCACTTTGTTCGGCAACGGATGCTGATGCCTGCCTTGTAGGTCGGAACCGTGACTATCAAACGCTTATAATGGATTTTAGACTAGATTTTATGAAGCTGGCCTCAATCCTTGCCCTATTTCCAAAGCCGCTCAAGCCGTGCGTTTCTTTCTACGTCTCTACACTTTCAAGTTCCATCAGCTTAAAGGCGGATAAATTTAGTTTTGTTGTACGAATGATCACGAACGTTCCGTCCAAGATTCGACAGATGGCAGAGTTCATCAGACCGCTGGTCGAGGAACGTCTCACGAAACTGGAAGAATTCGGGGAAACCTGGGATGACGCTCCAGTTCGTTGGTCCCTTTCTTCCGTGTGGTGTCGTTGTCATTAATTGCATGGGTTGGCACAGAACGATATGCTCATGTGGCTGATGAGCGAGGCAAAGGGAGTAGAGAGGTCTCCTGAAGGTTTAGCTCGGCGACTGCTCCTAGTCAACTTTGCGGCTATTAATGCAACTTCTCTTGTACGTGGTGTCCATAGTCTTTCAACCGCAGTCTGGTTTCAATTCTCACTCCTTGCATATGGTGCAGCTGGTTACTCAAGTATTGTGCCGCCTCCGTTCCAACCCTGAATATATCGAACCCCTCCGCCAAGAGGTTGAGACCGCCGTTGCGGAGGAAGGATGGACAAAAGCTGGGATGGATAAGATGCGCAAGATTGACGGCTTCTTACGGGAGACTCAAAGAGTAGATGTAGAGAGCATTGGTCCGCGAGCTTCATCCCGTTGCTTCGCGGCCGCTGATGTCTACTCTTCAAGTGATGCCAATATGTCTCACGTTACGCCCCTTCACCTTTTCCAACGGCGTGACCGTTCCTACAGACACGATCATTGCGCTTCCCGTCCATGCAATCCATTCCGACGAACAGATATACCCGAACGCTGAGAAATTCGACGGCTCTCGCTTCACGAAGCTCCGTGACGAGGAGGGCGAGGTCATGTGGTCTAGGCATCAAGCGATCACGGCTTCCGCCAAACTGTTGACTTTTGGGCTTGGGAGACACGCGTGGTGAATGATCTAGCTAGCTCCCTATTTAACCTTCGAGCTCCGAACTTCAATTCACCGTGACTTTTCAGTCCTGGACGGTTTTTCGCGGTCAACCAAATGAAGGCGTTGATTGCCCATATCATCGTGACGTATGATTTCAAGTTCGAGGAGGGTAAAGAGGTTCCAGATGGGCACCAGATAGGCATGTTTCGCAACCCCGGGAATATAGACATGATGTTCAGAAAACGTCGAGGTTAGATGTTAGGTATGAGGTGTTTGTTCTACATAGATTGTCATTGGTACGAAAGGATTACGAGTTTAATCGCCGAGTTCTGTTATGGTTCTTCATCTTGAGCATGCATTTTGGTGATATTTTCATGGAAATAGAAATGAGATCAAGCGAAAACGTGTAAAGCTTAAGCTTAAGCGCCAAGTGTCTCGGTTAGACGGGCCGTAGATTCCGTTCATTTGTTCCATCGAACAGCCATGTGCGGATATTTAGCGGGCGGGATTGTCTCCCTGCCTATAAGTGTGGTGTGACAAGCTGTTTAATATGGGCGACCTCATTTTTTTCCAACATGGTCGACGAGTCCACCCTTGGGCTGTCACTCCTCGCAGGCGTTCTTGTCCTCGTATCCCTCTTCATTACCTGGTACAGAGGAGGGGACCCTCTCGTCAGTCTCATCGTCCCCTTCTTACTCCTACCCGGCGCTCATAAGTCCCATCCATAGCTTGACGCCATTCCCACAGTAGGATTTTCCGACCCCGTCCTCTCCTACTTGTCCGCTTTTCACTTTCGCTTCGTCGATGGCACTTACATTATCAAGGAAGCGTATGAGAAGGTCCGCACAACTCTTTCCTCGTTTGTCAGATTCGAAGGCTGAGGCTGATGCGATTCAGACTAAACCAGGTCTGTTCAAGTTTGCCAACTTCAGGGGATGGGTCGTGGTACCATCGGGTCCGGAGCTCGTCGAAGACGTGAGGAAGGCGACGGACGACGTTTTGTCCATAAGGGAACCTCTGAGGGATGTGCGTACTACGCATGTGCCGTGCTCGACGCCGTGCTCACCATTGAGATCTTTTTTTTTTTTAGTTTCTGCAGACCGATTACACCCTCAAGTACGTGGACCTCCGGAACACTTATCACAGGGACGTCATCCGTTCGAAATTGACGCGGAATATTGCTCCCATTTTCGACCAAGTCTACGGTGAACTGCTCGGTACCATGGGAGATTTGATCCCGGCGGTGGGAGAGGGTACTTTTGTTATGTTCTCAGGTGAATTCATCGATGACTCCATGTGTTAAAGTAGAGTGGGTCAAGGTATCTGTCCTGCCGTTCATGCAACGTCTGAGTTGTCGTATATCGAGTCGGGTATTTGTGGGTGCCCCTCTATGTACGTGATCATTTCCGAACCATCAGTTTTCTCCAACCTCCTGCGCTGATGCCTTACAGGTCGAAACACGGATTATCACAAGCTGGTCTCAGACACCTCGGTAAATCTCATGAAGTCGGCCCACATTATCGCAATGGTTCCGAGACCACTCAAGACGTAAATACTCTCCGTCCATCCCTACTTATCCCGGTCGTCTTGATAAAAGAAACCTAGCATAGTCGCACGAATTGTGTCAAAAATTCCATTCTACACTCGACAGACAATGGAGACTCTGAGACCTATGGTCGAGGAGCGCTTCGCGAAGATGGAAAAACTCGAGGAGAAATGGGACGACGCCCCAGTTCGTTATTTTCTCTTGTCTTGGTTCCTCTTCAACTCATGCCATGGGGATATAGAATGATCTGCTCATGTGGCTCATGAACGAAGCAAAGGGAGGAGAGAGGTCGCTTGAAGGCCTGACCAAGCGAATGCTCCTAGTCAACTTTGCATCCCTTCATTCGACCTGTCTTGTAAGCAGCACCACACACCCCTTTCCTCGCCGCAACGCATTCCTAATTACAGATGCTGCAGACGCTCACGCAAGTATTCTACCGGCTCGTAGACAACCCTGAATATGTCGAACCCCTTCGACAAGAGGTCGAAACGGTCGTAGCAGAGGAAGGCTGGACGAAAGCTGGAATAGACAAGATGCACAAGATCGACAGTTTCATTCGAGAGACGCAACGACTCGACGTTCAAGGGATCTGTTCGTCTGCACCTATCCTTATTGTTTTTCAGAGTTGCTGACGCCTGCTCGTGAAGTGGGGGTATTTCGCCTCGCCCTTCGCCCTTTCACGTTCTCCAATGGGATGACTATCCCAGCGGGAACGCTCGTGGCGCTCCCGAAACGTGCGCTTCACACAGATGGGGATATATACTCTAACCCGGATGAATTCGACGGGTTTCGCTTCTCCAAGATTCGTGAACAGGAGGGCGATGTCATGGTGGCTACGCACCAGACCGTTTCCACGTCCTCAGAGCATTTGGCGTTTGGACTTGGGCGCCACCAATGGTGAGAGTCATCTCAGCGTCTTTCGTCCCCCTCCCATCCCTGCTTATACCTCTATTTCAACAGCCCTGGGCGATTCTTGGCGGCAATCGAAATGAAGGCGATGCTCGCACATATCGTTGTAACGTATGATGTCAGGTTTGAAGAAGGAAAAGGACTCCCGCCTGAGCGCCATATGGGGCCGTTCCGTTTCTCAGGGGACGCGGACGTGTTCTTCAGGAAACGTCAGGGATAAGGGTGATATTTTGTGCTATGTGTAGTCATTTGATGTGATGTATATGCCGATGTCAAGCGGACCATCATCGTTAGCCTGAAGATGCCGCATGTTTTCTTGTCCTTTCTCGGGATTTTTACATATGTCAAAACGAAACGCCAGTGGGAACAGTTGAAATTTCATGCGCCGGGAAAACGAATGTAAGTAAAAATAGGTGTCAAACGCACGAAGGTGCGTCAACAGATGTGCAGCATTAATATACTAGGGAAAAAGGGAGAGGAATCACCATACTACGATAGTACGTGCACGAAGGTGAGCCGGCACGACTCTGAATTTCAGCAAGGATGTGCAGAAACACTGGCCGATCGCACGCTGTTTGGCCGCGGTTCACCGGCCAGAATTCTTCACCCTTCAGCCAGTGGCTGGCTGATATTCAACCGGTTTGTAAAGGTTGATCTATTTGAATCTTTATTGTTATCGACTTTATGCGTTTCCGATGTAGTGGTAGATCACAGCTAAGCTCAAAATACTAGTGTCTTCAAGTTCTACACCCGTGAGAGAGGGTCAGTTCCATCGTGACAGGAATAGTTAAAATGTCACATCCGTGTCAACAAAGAATACATACAAAAAAATTCCTTCAGCTCATATACGTACAGTCGGTTGCGCCGCTCAACGGGCGCTCAAGCTCCAAAGTATCGAGAAAGTCGTGGAGATAGTCGTACAAATGAAATATCCGAGAACCGAGTTTCTAGTCTCGGGAGAGCGTCTCTAATATCGTATTTCTGTCAGGATCGAGCATGCGCAGCAGCCGCTGCAAAACGTCCAAGCCGCCCGACTCGTCCCACGTAGACTCCACGAGCGAGAGTTCCGACACCTGCACGCCCATCGGCCTGCAATACAACAGGAATACCAATAGACTCTCCGTCACATCCTCCACGGGGTCGATGTCCGCCGATTTCCAACGCGGCTCCGACAGGAGAGCGAGCACGTTCTTCCTCAGCAGGAAAACGTCCTCCCCCGCGGGTCGCGCGAAAGCGTAGTGGATCCAGTTCCACAATATCCGGGTGCTGAACGCGCTCCCGCTGACGACCACCCGTTGCACATTCGCAGAGAGCGGTCCGCGACACGGTGGAGCGGCAGCGCCGGACGAACCTCCGTACGACGCGCTGACCAAGAGTTCCGCGGCGCCGTCGCCGAAATGCAGCGTCTTGAGGGAGGAAAGGCCGGAGAAGAGGGTGCGCCAGCACCGGTGCGGGATCGCCGGTCGACGGCTGCTCTCTGGTTCTGTCCCGTACTCGACGAACAACTCTTGCACGGTCGGACCGCCGAGGGAGACGCAGAATTCTTGGAGTCGGTGGAAGGATGAGACGGAGTAGCATGTGTGCAGGCCGTACAGACAGCTGCGGTCGGTGCATTGAAGCTCGAGGTTGAATGGGTCATCCTGCGGAGGCCATGGTGACAGAACAAGCCCTGGTTCGTGCGGTGAGGCACCGATCCGGATGCTCGTGCTCGTGGGCTCTCGCCTGAAATGAATCCAACGCAAGGGATCTGAGGAACCTGTGGTCGTGTTGCGCATCAATGAGGCGAATCTTCCCCATAGAGACGTGTCGAATGTGGCCTCGTCCAATTTGAGCTTTATATGCTTCCGGGCGTTGGCCGGGATCACAAGGCAGTCAAGGAGAACCGTCACCAGTTCGAGATATGAGTCCTCGATAACCAGTAAAGACAGATTTTTCATATTCACTGGGACCCCGTCTGAGTGGAGGAGGTACGAATATCGCCGAGTCGGAGACAGCCTCAAAACCTCAAGTTGAGGCATCTGGCAGAGCGAAGTAAATAGACGATTAGGGTAGAAAGAGCAGGACACAGAAAACTCGGAAATGGTCCTGAACATCCACGATGGAAAGACGACATGTAAACCGGAGCGGCAGTGAAGACTGCGTAACCGGGACGAACTTCCCCCAAAGAGAGTCTCAGGAAGGACCAGGGAAGCGTCGCGTCGGGTGTCTTCATCCCAAGAATCGAGGATATGAGGGTACTTGAATTCATCCCACAGACTGAGGCTCAAGGAAGAAAGAGGGGTCGATCCGTCGAGAGACCTCAGCGTTCGAATCACGTCCACCGTGTTGCCTTCGAGGTGAAGACTTTCGATGCGCGACGCGTGAGAGAGGACCTCCTGGGCGACGTCGCTGGGCAGGACCATCAAAGGCTTCTGAACGGGCCGCCTCTTCGTGCCGAAGCGGCGTTTCTTGGGCGGCTTCTTGGGCGGAGGCCCGACGTCGATGTTCACGTGTTTGGGCGCGCGCGACGATCGCTCCAAAAAGGCGGCGATCCACTTTGGGGAGAGGTCGGGCGTGATGGTCGACCAGAGCTTCTTGAAGTCCAGCGCGACCGCTCGCCATCGCTGACAGACGTACGTGATCGCGACCCAGTGTGGGCCGTACCTCGGTCTCCTCGAGAGCGCGTTTGGGTTATGTCCGTGGGAATCCCCGGTGGAGAAGGCGAAGACGGTGTGGAGGATCTCGACTGGGAGAGCGACGGCCATGTTGTTGGCATTCGGAGATACGGTAGGCCTGTAAGAAAGAAAGGTGCCTCCGATCGTCAGAACTCGGGCCTGGACCTGGGGTCAGACTCACGAAAGGGTCCTGATGTGATGTTGACGGTTCGCCGAGTTTGAGTTGGACGCTCGGTTCGTTGACCTCTTTAGGAGAAAGGAGGGTGTCATGATGGTTCCCAATAGATCAGAACTCTGATAGTCGCATAAAATGTTCCGCTGGCATATATCCAGGCCGACTCGAGTGGTGCTGGAGAGCTGAGATAAAGCTGGCCAGATATGGATCCCCAAGCCCAAGGACAGGCAGCACTCGTGGGAATCCAAGAAGCGCCCATCAATCTAATCGCCGGCCCGGCTTCCGAGACTGTTCTCTAGGTCGCGTGACCGACCACCCAGGGCCATGGACAACACTGTGAGGGACATTACAATTAAGAAACGTCTTGGGTCCGAATGACATTGTAACCCCCATCGAGGGGAGTCCAAAGACATGATGAATAGTGGTCAATACCTAAATGAGGAGTGAGAGTGGTGCGTCTAAAGGAACACAAAAAAAGTGCTTGTATGTGACGATGCTTGCTACTTACACTTGCGCGAATATCGAAAAAAAAAACGAAAAAAAATAATAGGATAAGGTATACATATGACCGAGAAGAGAAAGAAAAAACTAAGAGGTGAGATGCAGAAACAGTCCCGATGCGAGAGAATGTGAAAGTGGGGGCCACCTCACTCGTGGTGAGCATACACAGGCCGTCGTCTCGAGTACGCGTCTCCGCTCTCCGACATGCGCGCATGCACCGGTGCGCGCCCGTATCCACGCCGAAGGTCATACACCAACGACGCGGGGTGGTCCAGAACGGACGCCGGCTCGGACCCTGCGACAGACACCAGCTCGTCGCGCGGGCGGAAATACCGATCCATATCCTCAGCGTCGAACTCGCTCCGCAAAGGCGACCCAGTGACACCCCAGCCGTCATCCATCTTCACATTCTCGCGCAACACTTGGGCCTCCTTCGCCTTGGCGGCGGCTGCAGCCGCTCCCATCAAGTGAGTGCGGCGCCTGCGCGCACGGGGTGGAGCGTGGGGCGGTGAGGGCGGCGCGGGGCGCGGGCCAGAGCGCACCGTGAAGTGGGAAGGGGCACGAGTGTATGGCGAGAGCGTATGGTTCGAGTGTGCGAGCGTGGCGAGGGTAGAGAGCGCGCCGTGAAGTACAGGACGCAGTACGATGCGTGCGTCGGTGTCGGTACCGGTGGCGACGCTAACGCTTGTGAAGGACGCGCGACGCGTGCGCTCATGTGAGGGAAGGAGGGCCTCGGTCGAAGGCGGGGTTGAGACTGAATGCGTGTGTGTGTGGGAGCTTGATTCGTGAGTGTGATGGCTTGATGGCGATAAGGGGCGGCGAGGAGGCGAGTGATACAGCGGGGGTGTCGGTGCCTCAGATGGGTCACCGTAGTGCCGGTACGAATGCACGGTGGGGGCACGCGTCAACTGGTCAACCCCCAGCGGTGGAAAGTAGGGGTTGTAGAGCGAGTGCGGGCGAGACGGGAGATCGGCACGTGGTAACTGCTGTAGGGCAGCGCGGGTGAGGCGTGATGTTGGGGCGAAGCTTGTGGCCCGGTGCGTCATTGGGTGAGCCTGCGAGTGTGCATGAAACACGCGTGGGCGCGTCACCGTGCCACCACCGACAGCCGGCACCGTCTCGTATTCGACGCCAGCGCTTGTACCTGCCACATTGTCGCCAAGCACAGACGGTTCAGAGGCGAAACCCGGCACGGTGTCTTGCCAGTCGACTGTGTCGTACGACGTGCCCTCATCGCCGACGGCATCATCGTCTTCGTCGGTATTTTCCTCCGCGAGATCCGCGAGGCCGCGACCGGGATTTGCAAAGAGGCGCCCAAAAGAGCGGAAGACGGACTTGATAGGGAGGCCCTCCGGCCGTAGGCCATAAGTCGGATCGAAGTTCTCGATCTCGGGAAATGTGCTGTCTGGTGGGTCCGGGGAGGGAGCAGGGTCAGCGGAAGACTCCGAACGGCGAGTTCTGGAATGGACTGTTCCGGCATTAGATGGTCCTGAAGAGGTTCTCACACGAGGATGGAATGGGCGCATCCCAGATGCCATCGAGTACGCGACCGACGGCGGCCGAGAATTGGACCGAGGGTGGTGGTGGAGGGCACGGAGGTCTGGTGCGGACATAACCATGGTCACGGATTCAGGCGAAGGCGGCGAGGGTGGGAGCTTCGTGAGATAAGGAGCTTCCACCTTAGCCTTCACCCATT